>CAKNXH010055302.1:0-36332 GCA_932178445.1 Andricus quercusramuli
CCTAGAGTTCGGGGTGCTGAAAATAATTTAGATGGAAACACGACGACGAACCGGCGAAACGCCCACATTCAGTGAACGGATCAACTTAAGAATGGCGTGCTAGACTGCTACGATGCCAGTATTATCCCTGTTCGCGGAGGCTTTATGGCGCGTATGCATACTCTGTGGTGCCAGAAACACCCAGAGCTTCAATACGTTTCGCGTCAGTCTTTGCGAAATCAAGCCGACTACCTCCGGAAAAATGGACGCAAGACAGAATGCGTCCCGTGTTCAATGTGTGATTGTCTACATAACATCTAGTAGACCGTTCACGGAAAGGGTTCGAAAGTTCGCCCAAGAACTAAGGGCCTTGAATCACACACTGAAAAAGTCAAAGCTGCTGACAATCAAGCAGCATATTGTTGACAAAATAAGGCTGTTATCTGACGCAAGGAGGAGGATACAGAAGAGGGAGAGATGGAACAGGGAGAATCAACAGTTTCTTGCTGACCCATTACGCCTCTTCAGTGATCCCCCTGTTTTTGTAAAAAATCCACCCAAGCCCAAGAAGGTAGTAACTTTTTGGAGAGAGGTGTACAAGATCCCGAAAACACTAGAGTTGAAAGAAGATACTGACAATATCATCCGCTTCAAGGATTTTTGCGACAGCCTCATAAAATCTGAGGAGGAGTGCCCATCAGTCACTGCCGAAGAGGTGAAAAAAGCACTTAGAGGCACTAAGAACATTTCCGGTGCTGGACCAGATTGTATCAAGAACTTTTGGTGGAAGAAGTTTACTTCTATACACCAACATTTGGCCCGCATATTCACCTCATATTAAAGTCGGAGTCGCCCATTCCGCAGTGGCTGTTGTTGGGACGCACTATACTCCTACCGAAAAAAGGCAACTTGTCCAGACCAGAGAATTACAGGCCAATTACTTGTTTAAACACACTGTTTAAGATCTTTACAGCTGTCGTAAACAACAGGATCGTTCGACGAATTGAGCCTGTATGGCGAGAGATGTACGAACAACGAGGCTCGAAAAAAGATGTAGCAGGCTGTCGAGAGAACCTGCTAATTGACAGGTGTGTCTGTAAAGACGCTGCCGCCCATCAGCGCGTCCTGTCAATGGCCTGGATTGACTACCGGAAAGCTTTCGATTCAACCTCTCATAGACTTATCATCTGTCTGTTGGAAAGCTTGAAGGTACATCCACACATAGTGAGATGCATAGAGAGATTGATGCCTCTTTGGAAAACTAGATTTACCATCTAATCTAGGAATCATCTTTTGACGACGAACAAGGTCACCTTCCAGAGGGGCGTCTTTCAAGGGGATAGTATGAGCCCTTTGCTTTTTTGCATCACACTTCTGCCTCTATCTCTCGCACTACGAAATTCTCCTGGATATCTCTGTGGCGACACTAATCAGCGTGAGCATAAGGTCACTCATGTATTTTATATGGATGACCTGAAGATCTATGCCGCTGGTAAAAGCAAACTTCAAACTGCTATAAATATCGTCAAGAACTACACAGGAGAGATTGGAATGGATTTTGGTTTGGACAAGTGTCCCAAAATTCATTTGAAGAAAGGAAAGATTACTGGCGTTCCCAAGGACCCTGACCTTGTGGATATAAGTGTTATTAGACAGCTTAACACTGGAGAGACCTATACATACCTGGGAGTGCCTCAAAGCCGCATTCAGGACGTAGCATCAGTGAAGGAGTCTCTCCGAAGCAGATACAAGCATCTTCGACAGATTTGGTCTTCCAATCTGTCGGCGTTGAACAAGGTATCTGCGACTAACATGCTTGCCGCCCCGGTTCTACTCTACTCGTTTGGGGTGGTTCAATGGACGAAGAACGAGCTTAAGGCCCTTGATGTCACCACGCGTAAGATCATGCATATGCATAAAACCTTGCATATCAATTCGTCAGTTCCGCGATTATACATTTCACGCCGTCAAGGCGGACGCGGACTTCTGAATCTCCAGTGTCTTCAAAACCGAATTGTTTTAAGTACAGCTTACATCGTTGCGAATGGCAGAGATCCTCTTCTAAAGATGGTCAGAAACCACGAGATGATTGGCGAAGGAGCGTTCCTTTACAAAGCCGCGGAGCAAGCTGCCGAGACCCTCGGCCTGAATTTTAACATCAGAAGTGAAGAAAGTGCATTACTCCAGCTAGATGCTTTACATCTAAAAGCCGAAGTAAAGAAAGCAGAGGTTGGAAAATTTCACCAAGAGATACTCGACAAGCATATGCACGGAAACTTTCACAGAAATGTAGAAAAACAGTCCTTGTCGAAGGAGCAAACTTTTGCTTCCCTCAAATCATCAGGGCTCAATTCAGGTACAGAGGGCTTTATTTTCGCATGCCAGGACGGTGTAATCTCCACCTTAGCATATCGCGCCCGCATTTTATGTCAAGAAGTTCCCAGTGATAGGTGCAGAGCGTGTCATGCACACGCTGAGTACCTACAACACATACTATCGGGGAGTCCGACCCACGCAGGAACAACGTATATCTATAGACATAATGCGGCCCTAAGAGTACTTTATTACCACCTTTGTCACTCTTACGGTGTTGGTCGCGACCCTGCCCTGCCGAACGCTCCAAGGGATATAGAGTCAATTGTCCGAAACGAGAAGTGCTAGATTTTCTGGAACTACGATTTTCGGGCAGCAGTCTCCGTTGCGCACTCGAGGCCTGACATTGTTCTCCAAGACTTCGAGAAACGAACGATATTCGTGATCGAATTATCGGCTCCGTCCGAATACAACATCACTGCAAAGGAGAAAGAAAAAGAGGAGAGGTATCAAGACCTTAAAAGAGAGCTGCAACGACTGTACCCCAAATATTCGGTACGAGTAATTGTCCTTGTGATAGGTGCTCTCGGAGGTTCTAAATTATCACTGGTTCGTAACCTTGAAGCCATACCCGCGTGCCAAAAATATGCCAAGGCACTTACGAGATGGATGCAGAAAGCTGTCATCCTTGGGTCGCTTCGTGTCCTCAAGACACACGAGGGTTTCGCCGGCCTGTCGTTGTGATTTCGTCGTGCCCTGTGACCACCCATCTCACGGATGCGAGACGTGGCCATAGGTGTATTTTACCGCGGTTCTATTGGGGGCTATTGACATTTTCTTTTTAGATGGCAGTTGCTCTTAGTGGTACCCTGCGGTGGTTGTTTAACTTTTTTTTTTAATTATATATATGCATTCCTTTCTGAAAATCATGAGAAATTTAAATGATTTCCAACTTAGGTAGCATTTCACCCATTTTTAAAAATAGGTAAGTGTTTGTCATCAAAATGAGACTGTGCCTGTTATCTTCTCTAATCGAAAAACTGCTAAGAAAATTTAAGGGGGGGGGGGGGTAAGGGGTTTAGCGTGAAAAAAACACATTTTTTGTGAATTTTTTTTATAAATATGGATTAAGCAAATTCATTAAAACCTTTTATACATTATTGAGTATAGTTGCAACAACATTGTGAAATTTTTTTATGCCAATATATCGACAAACAAGCCGGTGACGGAGCTCTTCCAAGAACGTCTTTAGAAATACACGATTTGCGGTGATCACTGTATCTCAGCCGAAAATTATCTGAAATCGAAATCCATTAAAATTTAGTTCAAGTAGCATTAAAACCTACTCCCAACGTTCTCTAATTATTTTTTTTTTTATTTAAAAATTTGTGGTGGTCATTGGAAGTGAAAACTGCTATTTTTTACGAAAAATTCCGCCATTTTGTTAGTAGAAAAGCCCCTTAATGTAAACAAAATTTCCAAAACTGAACTTTGGGGGGAGGTATTTTATATGTAGAAAGTGTGTACCAAATTTGAAATAAATCGATAATGTAGTTTTCAAATGGCAGTGACCACGGACTTTTGAAAAGTGGTTTTGAGAAAAATGCGTTTAAAGTTTAAATACCTAAAAAAGTGAAAAAATGGTTTTTTTTTTCAACTTACACTGAATCATCGATTCCAGCTCCATAGAGAAGGCTCCCTGCAGCAGCTTCGATGTCTTCAGCTTCTTTTTTCTCAATTCTTCGCCTGATTTTGGCTTCTTTGCTCTGCTGCTGAGCCCGTACCTCGGCCCTGTTGATGCGACAGCCGTCCGCCAATCTTGCATATTCATGAGCGCTCGGCCCAACGCTGACGTTCATATCTGACAGAAAGGTGAGAAAAGCACCAGCACCTTCGTTGAAAGTACATTCAGCTACGTAGGATGCAAATTCAACCATTTTTCTGCTGCCAGATAATTTTTTCGGCGCAATCCTCCAAATTAGCTGGTTCAAACTTTCGTTGGAATTTTGGGTAAAACCTCCAAGACACCTTTCCAGAAGTTCGTCCTTACTTAGATCTTCGTAAATCGGTTTGATCACTTGTATAACATCTTCTGGAAGTGGAGTGTAATTGTGTTTAAAATTTTCCACTCCTGTTGTGGCCAGAGCTTTTTGATACGGACACCACGAGTTCTCGCCGCCTGGGCATTTGTCGTGTTGAGGGTTATTGTCTGTCGACTGCTGGTGGTAGTACGTTGCCCAGATGGCATTTTTCATTTTTTGTACCGAATCACAATTATACCTAATTGCTGCTCCGTAGTATCGACTCAAATTATCGATGACTTTTCCGGTGAGTTTTCCTTTGCCGCCGAGTAATTTACTTTGCCGTGTTCTACCTGCATTTTTTCCTGTTTTCACAACTTTATCTTCAGTAGTATTTTTTACCAGATCACGTAGACGTCTTCCCATTCTCTTTTGCACGTGACCTGCACATTCTTTCTTATTCATAGTGAAATTTTCACCGTAAGGATTCGCTTGTACTAGATTGTCGTAAGTTTTGCTATCGCCGTCTCCGACATAGTTGCTGATCTTTGCTCCATACTTTTCCTCTGAACGGCAAAACATTTCGATGACTGCGCCTACTTCCATGTTACCTGATGGTCCGGTGTGATTGGCTTGACATTCACTATTATCATCGTGTTTTTGGTGCCACTCTTCAAATTCAGCAGTATTCAACTTTTTTTCCCATAATTTGCAAAGCTGACAATGCAAACTACTTATGAAAATATCGATTACTTTTCCAGTCCAATAACCAATCAAGGAAGTGACGCCAAACAAGGAGCTGAAGCCTTGCTTCTGCCACGTGCCATCGCTAGAAACGGTTAAAGTATCAGACTTCGAATTTGCATTTGTTTTATGTTTTTCTTCGTCTGCGGCGGAAAGGAGAAACTTTTCAGCAGTCGTTTTAACGTAGGAGCAAATCGACTCCATAGTATCCAAATAAGACGGTTTGGATAAAAAATCACTTGCAATGTCCATTAGACCGCAAAACTTATTGCAGCCTGCTAAACCCAAACCTAATGTACGCATTACGAAAGCAAATCGAGTGTTGATTTCGTAGCGATGACCAGTTTTATCACTCGATGGTATGTAGCGTGGATCGCATTTGGCACATTTTACGTGAATTTGAAATCCAAGCCCTTCTTTTTTGCAACTTTTGAATTGAATTAAGCCATCACACTGAGCACATTTGACCAAACTTGAAATTGTTAAGAAAACAAGCAAAAAATCGATTATTCTATTATGTTTTTCAACGTTTTCCGGCACGCTCGCACTGGTATCCAACTTTATTTTTTTCGAGGATGCGCTCTTCGTATTAGCTTTATTCCCATTTTGTTTTTTTGGATTAGGCCTTTTTTTCGGTCTGGCCAAATAATTTCTTATACCTGTTCGGTCATCTCTCGAAACTTTAGATATTCTCGGCATTTTCTAACAGAAAATATCTTGACGGAATTATACAATCACTGAGAACAAGCGAACAACTACAAACTGACGCTCGTCTTTTTTTTATTATAACGTAGTGTATGTATATAATATATGTAATGTAAACTACATATAGTATATATCTATATGTAATGTACACTATATATAGTATATATATGTAATGTGCACTATGTATAGTATATATATGTTATTTTGTATAATGTTTTATACAGTGTAGGCGCGCTGCCTTTCTGACCGCCCTCAGCTGTCGGAGCTACAGTTTTAGAGGAGAGGAGACTAACTAGTCAATAACTTCGAGAGTTTTGCTCTGATCGACTTCAAATTTTGGGAATATATTCTTGAAATGTTTAACTATAAGAAAAGATGAAAAAATCGATTTTTCAAAAGTGCAAACCCTTGGGGGGGCCCCCCCCCCTTAAAAATATTAATTCCACATAAAGTAAAGGTACCTTTCATAAAACATGTCCCAATTATGAAACAGTTTTATGAATAATTTGATTTATAAATAATTTAAAAGTATATTTTTCAGTACAAATTATTATATTGAAAATATGAAAAAAAGTAAAAAAAATGAAAGTATGAAAATTAGGCTTTTCATCTATATAAAAAGTAAGTATGGTTGTCAAGTTTTAAACACTAACAACAAATTTCTATTGTCTAACCTCCACATTCGGGAAAATTGACTGCCATTCATTCGAATCAGAAGGCTTGATACGTATTATTATTTTTATTATTATTATAGTTATATAGGTATAAAGTAGGTCGGTATATGGATATAAGGTATATAGGTGTTAGGTATAGATGTTTTAGATTGATCTGGAGTTCTCGTGTTATTTATATAAATGACACCTTCACTCCGCAACACTGCTCCGACCCAGGTTGCTGATCAATCTCTCTAGCGATCATCCCAAATGAGCAGCCTCACAAAGTTGTTATGGATGGTTCCCCACTTTGGCCCATTAGTATCCTAGGTCTTTGTTTCAGGCATCATTCACTCTACTGTCACTCTGTTTACAAACTATTTGTCGCCACATATTTCTGTTTTGGCATACTACTCTAGCTTCCTTCACGTCCATGTATTGTTTCATGCAAGCTCTTGTGTTTCTATGGCTTCTTATGTCTGTTCGGATTAGTGTCTCATTCACAGATTCTAACCATTCTTTCGGCGGTCTACCTCTGGGCATTCTGCCATTCACTTTACCTTTATACACATTCTTTGAGGATTGTCTCGTTTCGGACTTTGTCCATCCGTATAATTTCTTTTATCTTGTGTATTTACAATTTTCGATTATTTCACATGTGTAATCGATTAAATAATGACAGCTTAAGGTTTATAGATTTGCCATTACTGCACTTTTTCTTTATTTAAATACAACATTATTTATTAGTTCTTTCATAATACGTACACCTTTTTTAACATGGTCCCTTCTAGAAATAATCGATTGGTTCCCAATCGGGTTGAATTGAGTGAATGCACTTGCCTGCAGTGCGCCATCTGCAGTTTTCGTTTGTAACACACATGAGGCGCACGTGTTTATAGGTTGAAAATTAAATGTTTAATAATTCAACAAAAATTTCAAGTATAAACAATTGAATGTTTGTTCAAGCAATATACCAAATGAAGAGTCGAAAGTATGTGGGTTAACAGTACGTAAAAACCATGCCACCTAACGATGTAACACTGATATAGTGTCTTTATATCAAGTAGGCAGTAGCCCTAATAGCACGAAACGTTCCTGGAACGTTCCCGGAACGTTCCGTGGGAACTTTCGGCACGTTCCATGGGAAATTTCGGCACGTTCCAGCGGAACGTTCCAGGCAGGTGTAAAACGTTATTGTTATTATTATCAATAAAAAACGCGTAAAACGTAAGTGATAGGTCAAAATCGATGTCAATTTATGATACGGATATCATATTATAGTGTAGTATATGTGATACTCAAAACTCAAAAATGACATCCATTCTTACCTATCTCTCACGGTTTACGAGATAATTGTTGTTAAAAACAACAATAATGGAAGGTTCCCCTCAGGTCCCAGTGGAACGTTCCTGGAACGTTCCCAAGGGCGGACATTTTACACGTTCCGGGAACGTTCCGTGCTATCAGGGAGTAGTTTGATTTAGCGGGTATATTATTGTAAAACTTTTATTTACTTCTTTTTAAATTCATATTGATGACATTTTTTGGTTTGAAAGCGTAAAAACCGCTTGTAAATAATAATCGCAATATCAAAATGCTGTAGTGATAACTTAATCTTTAATTCAGAATAATGGATACCCAATTGAAAACGATTGGAATCATTAAAACGTACGATGACGCCAATATTTTGAAACTCAGACTAAATAAATTGTAGGTAACTTATTAAATTCTTTTTAATTTTTAGTAGAAAAACTTATCCAATCTTTTTAAATATCTTCCAGTATGACAATTTTGAATCTATAAATAAGTTTGATATGAAATTCACGAAAATAGCTAGTTTTGAATATTTAAAATACTCAATTTTGAATATTTCAAATAATTTGATTTGCAATGCCTAATCTTAAAATCTTTGCATTTTAAAGGTTTTAAATTTTTGATTGTATAATATTAGATTGTTCAGAAGGCTTTATGTAATTAAAAAGTTAAATCAATCAACAATAACAGACAGAAATGGAATTGGAGGTTTAACTATTCAAAAACTGTTACAGATTCAACTATTTTTGTATCTAAACAATAAAAATGATAGTACTTACAGGTGAAATATTTCAAAATTGTATTAAATACATGCAGGAATCATCGCAACAACTGGTTATCGTTCCCCAAGCACAGACATTTTCAGGGTGGCGATTCCGCGGACGATTTCAAATTCCCGGTATTCCCGGTCAAGTTTTTCAATTTTCCCGGCCAACTAAAAGTAACAAATTCGTATTTGCCGCAAAACGCAAACATTTATTTCAATTCATGATGTATATTATGAACATCCTTCAACACAACAGAGCAAGAAATGGTCAAATTAATCAATTTTAGAAAAATACTGTAAATTTTCCACTAAAAAGATCAATTTTTTAAGAAAAAAAATGAAATAGTTATACTTTCAATTAAAAAAATTAAAATAGCAATGCCACCGCTAGGACGGCCTCTTGGATTATTACGAGTTGCATTACTTACGATAATATCGTGGGTTGGCAGCCAACTAAGCCGTGAGGAGGGGGTATAGACAACCACGTTTCGCATATACATATAATATCGAGCTGGAGGACATACTCCTCAATTTCTGACACATTGGCAAATCCATAGACGTTCCAATGATTGAGACGAACCTGATCCTTAATCCTGGAGAATTTTTGCCCCACAGTCGACGAATTGATCTTCGAAGGCTGAGAAAGTTTCAAGGATGAGCTCCTGCATTGCTATTCTGTTTCAATATCATTTCTGCCGTTGTTGCGTAATCTGGAGGATGGACTTCGACGAGGAGTTGAATTTAAATATCGATCTATCGAGGAGGCAGAATCGGAAGAAGCGCTACCCTTCTGCTTGCAGTTGGGCGGATCCTCTTCGCATCGAAATCGGACTCTTGGGACACTAAGAGGGTGCTGTTTCGCAGCCTGTGTCTTAGCGCCCTTTTCTATGATATTGCAGTCTGGGGCTTGTGGTATCATGAGTCAGTTGAGAAAATTCAAACGAACTTTTATAAGAGGATACTGGCTCTCCCTCCCTACACCCCTAATTATGCACTCAGGATTGAGACAGGCTCCAGGCAACTTTCATATGATATCTTGAAGCTGTGTTTGAATTGGCTGGAAAGAATCTTTGAAATGGCAGAGGGGATACTTCCTAAAACGTGTCTTGGAAGATTGATTGGCTTATCTACCATGAAAGATGCAAAACCAGAATATAATTGGTTTCTGCAATTGAAACACTTTTATGACCAGTACGGGTTAAGGAATATGTGGTCCTTATTGGATGCCAATTCTATAAAGCTAAACAAAGATCTTATACTCGACACTTACAGAGACCACCTCCTAAACTCTGATCTCGCCAGACTGGAATGCTCTGAGAGCTTGCAAGTATATCCTTTCCTCCCTTTGTCTTTTGTAGAAAACTCGTATTTCAGTATCAGAAATCCTTTGGCTTTTACAAGAACAATGGCTCAGCTTAGGCTTCTGGGTTCCAAAAGAGGAAGAGTATGCTTAAATCTTCCTGCCTACTGTCTTATGATTTTAAATACCTCCTCTGCCTTTGAGATGCGTAATTTATTTAAATTGGTCCAAACCATTCTGCGCATCCGCACCTTCATACTTGAGATTTAAACAGGTAATATAATTAATTTATGTATATTTTTCTTTTTCTCTCTTTAGTTCGATTAAGGACATGTTCTTATATTCAAACCATGCCATTAAACGCCTTATCTCAATATATATGTACATTTAGAATGTATTCTAGTTTTAAGCAACCCATTTGTACAGGTCAATGACCTAAGCATCTTATCAGTAAATAAATAATAATAATAATTTAAAAAATTAATTTTCAACAACAAAAAAACGGATTTCCAACAAAAAAGTTGAATTTTCAACCAAAGTGATGAATTTTCAAGTAAAATTGTGAATCTTCAACTGAATAGTTAAATTTTAAACAAAAAATAAATAAATTTCCACTCAACATTATGAATATTTAACTGGAACACTTGAATTTTCAACCAAAAAGATGAATTTTTGAACCGGAAGATTAATTTTTAAACGAAAAGAATTATTTTGTACACAAAAAAATAATACAATTTTTGAACAAAATACATGCATTTTTAACAAAATAGTTGAATCTTTGATTAAAGAAGTCAAGTTTTCAACCAGATAGTTGAATTTTAAACTAAAAGAATAATAATTTTCAACCGAAAATGGAATGATAACATTTTTAGTAAAAATTAATTAATTGTAAACGAAACATAGAACTTTTCAACTAAAATAATGAATATTCAACTGAAATAGTTGAATTTTCAAGCAAAAAAATGTAATTTTTACTAAAAAAGATAAATTGTCAAGCAAAACTTAAATGATCAAATTTTTAAGTAAAAAAATTAATGTTTAATCAAACAAAAGAAGAGATGAATTTTCACATGAAATTGTAAACATTTAACTGAAATACTTGAATTTTAAACCAGACAGATGAATCTTTTACTGAAATGATGAATTTTTAAATAGAATGATTGAATTTTGGACCAAGAAGATGAATTTCTACCAAAAGACGAATTACAAACTAAAAAATATCATTTTTCTACCAATAATTACATAAATGAATTTTTAGCAAAAAAAAAAAAATGTTAAAAAAAAGAGATGAATTTTCAACTAAAATTATGGAACAAATTTGTTGTTGACAGCACTTATAGCTCGCTGAAATTAATACAAAAGATGTATTTCATTTTTTTTCATGAGCATATTGCTTAAAATGTGTTGCCTAAAAAAAGTAAATAAACGTTTTCAAATAATTCCCGCGAGACGAAAGCGCTGCCATCAAATTGCCACTTCATAACCACGAAATCTTACTACCGATTGGCCCGATTGGGAACGATTGAAACTTTGCAACACTCAATCGTTCCCAATCGTGCACACACGATTAAGAAACATGATTAGAAACAATTCAAATTTCTTTCTATCGTTCTGAATTGTTTTCAATTAATTATTTCTAGAAGGGGTCCTTATTTATGGAAAGGAGAAACATGGGTGTTTCATATCGGAGGACACGTTTTCAACGCTTGCTCCTATTTATGGAACAGAAGCACGTTTGCAATAAAATGTGTTTTTATTATATTACTATAGTGCTTGACTCCACCATACGACAAATCACTGCTTAATTCGGATATGATTTCGACTCACAAAACAAATCTCGCGCATACAGGTGATAGTTGGGAGTATAATAGAAACATGAATAATACAAACAATAAAGTAGCCTCGGAATGGACTGAAACTTGGATTGACGAAAAGCATGCACACGGCAAACGTAAAGGTTGAGTTTCGGGTGATGAATGGAGACTGGGTGTTTGGAATGCTAGAGGAGTGAGTGATCTTAAGATAAGAGAACTACGAGAAACTATGCACATAAGGAAACTAGATATTCTTTGTGTACCTGAGACGAAGAAAAAGGGTTGCGAAATTAGAAACATAGAAAATGGGGTGTTAAAAGGCGGTTTTGAAATGTGGTCAGGAGTAGATAGGGAATCACATCGTAGCCAAGGGGTCGGTTTAATTATGAATACAAAAGCAATACAACATCTCATAGATCATAGTTTTGTATCACCCAGATTGCTATGGGCTAGAATGAAGGTAGGAATCAGAAGATTATTTATCATAGCGTGCTACGCACCAGTTGATAGCGATTCGAGGGAAGTTACAGACGCCTTCTGGGACACTTTAAATGATACAATAAGTACTTGCGACCAAGGTGAAAGAATAATTTTGTTAGGAGATATGAACGGATGGGTCGGCGTCCAACGTCAGGATACAGATACAGGAGGGGTGCCAGGTAATTTTGGGGACCAAACAAGAAAAAATTATAACGGGGAAAAATTAGTTAGCTTATGCTTAGAGAAGGGCCTATTTATTACAAATACCTGATTTCGACATAAAATGACCCACACTTACACCTGGTGTAAAGGAAATAACCGCAGCATAATTGACTTCGTTATTGCAGATGAAAGACTGAGAGAACTAGTTACAGATACAAGAGTCATTAGGGGGGCCGAATGCAATACTGATCATTACCTTTTAGTCTCCAAGATGAATTCAGGGCGGGGATGGAGAAGAAAGAGAACCAAACAATCGCGAATCAAGGTCGAAAATTTACAGGAACCTGAAATGCAAAGAGATTTTCAGAATAAGATAAACGAACGCATAGGTAAGGCAATTTGGGAGCCGCTTGAAAGCAATAAAGATAAGGGCAGCCCAAAAAGAAAAGAAAGAAGCGCACGAGAAAACGCTGAACATGACAGGTCTTAGCGAGGAGGAGAGAAATAGACTCAAAAATAATTACAGACACAAAAAGAGGAAAATTAAACGGCTAGTGAAAGAGAGCAAAGAGAAAACCAGAACAGGAGAAGAGAACAAAATACAAAACTGCTTTGAAGGAATTATGAAACTATTGTATAAACAGTTGAAGGAAAGTAAAAGTACAGAGTTTGTCAGCATCAGAAACAGCAAAGGTGAAATGCTATATGATATAGACGGGATAGTAGACGCTCTAAAAGACTCTTTTAAAGAACTATTAGGAGGTGAAGATATAGGACAACAAAACTGCGACATTGAACATAATGCATTAGAAAACCCAATTGAAAAAGTCTGTGTTACTGGAACTTGAAAAACGATAAGGTTGCTGGTATAGACAGTATTAGCGCTGAAATGCTTAAATACGGTGGCGAGTACATACCTCACAGGTTGTGCGAATTGATAAATTTATGTTTTGTGACAGGAGAAGTCCCAGACGATTGGAGAAAGGCGATTATTGTACCAATATACAGAAGAAAGGAGATAAAAGCAACTGCAGTAATTACAGAGGTATCAGCCTGCTAAGTACAGTGAGTAAAATATACTCAAAAATACTTATCCGTAGGGTAATGGAAATTACAGAAGAGAAGATATGGGAAGTCCAAAGTGGATTTATGCCAGGAAGGTCATGTACAAATCAGATATTTAGCCTAAGACAGATCACAGAAAAAAGCTTAAGAGTAGGAAAGAAAGTCTTCTGTGCATTCATTGACCTAGAAAAAGCATTTGACAAGCTAAATAGAAGTAAACTTTGGGAAGTCCTTAAAGAGTATAGAGTAAATGGAGGGCTCCTACAAGCAATAAAAACAATATATACAGCTAGTAAAGCGAGTGTAAGGGTAAATGGGAAACTGAGTGACTGGTTCGATATTATGCAAGGCGTGAAGCAAGGATGCGTTATGTCCTCGTGGCTATTTATCATATTCATGGATAAGTGTCTAAGAACTGCCCTCTTCGACGAAGAAGGTGTAGATCTCGAAACCATCAAGGTACGTGGGTTAGCTTTCGCACATGACAAGATTGTTATGGCAGAATCAATCGAGGACTTGCAAAGAATGTTGAGTAAACTTAATACAAGCATGAAGAACATGGGACTCAAAATTAACGTTAATAAAACAAAAATCATGTCGTAAGAGGGAAAAAGTGAGAAAACAATATGCAACATTGTCCTAAATGATGAGAGATTAGAACAAGTTGACAAGTACGTTTATCTGGGTAGCCTATTCACTAGCGACGGAAAAATAGATGGAGAGTTAGATAGGCTCATAAATAAGGGTAAGTAGGTTATCAGTAGAGCAGGGTCCATCCTCACAATTAAAAACATATAAAAAAAAGCTGAAATGACCATACATAACTCTATTTTCGTACCGACTGTACTATACGGTAGCGAGACATGGACCCATCAAGAAAAGGACAGGAGTAAAATCAACGCGATCGGCATGAAACCTTTGCGCATAATATGCGGGAAAACACTGATGGACAAAGTACGAAACGCGACAATCCTCAAAGAATGTGGTACAGGAGAGACACTAGTTGACATATGGGAAAGAAATCAGCTAAGGTGGTTCGGACATCTTGAAAGAATGGAAGATGAACGACTGACTAAGCAAGTGTATAAAGGTAAATTAAATGGCAGAATGCCCAGAGTTAGGCCGCCGAAAGAATGGTTAAAATCTGTGAATGAGACACTAATCCTAAGAGACATAAGAATCCATAGAATCACAAGAGCTTGCATGAAAAAATGCCTGAAACAAAGACCTAGGATACTAATGGGCCCAAGTGGGGAACCATGCATAATAACCTTGTGAGGCTCTTCACTTGGGGTGATCGCTAGAGAGATTGATCAGCAACCTGGGTCGGAGCAGTGTTACGGAATGAACGTGTCATTTAAATAAATAACACGAGGATTCCAGATCAATCTAAAACATATATACCTCACACCTATGTACCCATATACCTTATACCCATATACCGACTTACTTTATACCTATATACCTATTCACTATTTTCCAACCGAGCAAGTCACACCTACCCCGAAAGGGAAATGGCTTAATGGTATAATAATAAAAATAATAATAATGTGTGTTCTCGCGTTGTCGTCGCGGTAGGGCTTGATCTTTCCTCTCATGAATTTGACGGCTATGTTGGCCGTAGCATTGCTACTGACCGGGTTTCCCATGCCAGACAGGCAGAAAACGAAACCAATAAATAATAATGGAGAGTTTTTTTACAAATTTTGAAACGCTTGTCGCTACCCGAGGATCGTCGGGGCGTCCCTGGAGCCACCGCTGGAGGCCACAGCATGCGGGACGGTGGTGATGGTGAGCTGCGAGATGGTCAGGCAGATCTCACTAATCGAACAGCTGGCCAGCAAGAACATCTGCGACATACGGTAAGCAGTGAAACATCAACTGTGTCTGCCGAGGATGCTTTGGCTAGCGTTAGCTACTCGCAGCCAACCACTTCAACAGAAATATCGTGGGAGAGCATCAAGTGGGATACCACAATAAATGAGGAATTGAACCGCTGGCGATCAAAAGGGGATACGCCCGAAACGCCGTCGTTTTAGTTGGCCCCTGGGTCATATTTTTTTTCAGGTCAAATTTTAATTTGTTAATAACATATCCCAATAGGAAATTTTATTGCGCATATTTTTAGTCCTATAAATAAATGTGATAACTTTATTAGTTTTCGAAATAATCAAGAAAATGTTATTTTTTTCTGGAATCGCAAAATACAAATTTTTTGTCTTCAACTCGCCACAAGTTCTACAATAATAGGAATTTTGTGATAAAAATTTCAGAAAATATGTACCATCATATAACGAAACTAACCTGACTTGTAGAATTTCAATTAATTGTCACTAAAAATTTATAACGATTTTTATTCTTCTCATTGCGTAAATTAGATATTGAAAGTTTCAAACGCTTCGGGAGTCGAACGAATTTTCAGAAAATTAAAATTAACGGTCACCTAAACTTTTTCTAGGATTCAAGGAAGTTTTTTGGAAAATATCAGGCAATTATGTTGTATAGTTTTAAAGCCACAATTGATATAAGATCTCAGCACCGACCCGGACGCGTGCTAGCTCGTCCTGCAATATCAACGTATGTATAACAGCGGGCGATTGGGAGGTCAAGCCGGCTATCAAAATAATAATGAAGACATTATCATTTACATTTGTTTATTATTTTTCAATAACAAATTATAAAAATTAAAACTTACTTTTCTTTTACACCGTCCTTTATAGTTTTAGATTTAGTAATATATTCCTTCCCCTACAATATAACATAAGTTTTGTAAACTTTTTGATTAAAAGAAACATCTAATCATTGAATGTTCTCCATTAATTTCGTGATAATTTGATATTTAAAACTTTTTACATTTTCAATAGTAGAATTCAATGTAAAAGATTATATTAGACTCTTTAAACTAGTTTTAAAATACAAGATTTTTTAGAAAAAGCTATTAAGAAATCAAATAAAAAATAATAATAGGATATTAAAATTATCAGAAAAGTTAATTTTTAATTTTCTCTAATACTTTTAAGTAGTACCTTATTTCAGGAACATTTTTTCTTATTCTTCAACCAATTTTCTTCACACCTATTTCTTTTCCTGCCTCGACCCATATTTAGGTTCTTTTTATTTTAAGTAAACTTAAACTATCCTAAACAGAATATTATATGCTAACACTTTTTTACAATAATGCTTCTGTGCATTATGTTCTTTATGAGAGAATCAAAATAAACATATGCTTTTTTGTTTTGGTGTCCGGCTTAACCTTCCAATCGTCGGCTGTTATATAGACGTTGATATTGCAGGACGAGCTAGCACGCGTACGGGACAGCGCTGAGATCTTAAATCAATTGTCACTTTAAAACTATAAAACATAATTGCCTGATATTTTCTAAAAAACTTCCTTGAATCCTAACAAAAGTTTAGGTGACCGTTAATTTTAATTTTCTGAAAATTCGTTCGACTCCCGAAGCGTTTGAAACTTTGAATATCTAATTTACGCAATGAGAAGAATAAAAATCGTTATAAATTTTTAGTGAGAATCAATTGAAATTCTATAAATACCGTTAGTTTCGTTATATGATAGTGCACATTTTCTGAAATTTTTATCACAAAATTCCTATTATTGTAGAACTTGTGGCGAGTTGAAGACAAAAAATTCGTATTTTGCGATTCCAGAAAAAAGTAACATTTTCTTGATTATTTCGAAAACTAATAAAGTTATCACATTTATTTATAGGACTAAAAATATGCGCAATAAAATTTTCTATTGGGATATGTTATTAAAAAATTAAAATTTGAACTGAAAAAAAATATGACCCAGGGGCCAACTAAAACGACGGCGTTTCGGGCGTATCCCCTTTTGATCGCCAGCGGTTCAATTGATGCGTCTCTACTATGAAAGTGCGAAGTTTGAAACATCACGCAAAAAAGGTCCAAATTTTAGAACGAAATTTGCCGCGAAGTATCCTCAAATAGAGAAAGTCGCATTAAGAGATCTTATCGCTAAGGTGAAGGACATCAGGACTAATCTACTCATCTCAGAAGATCGAGCAATGGGGATTAAACAGCAGGTTGATTTGGAGTGGAAAAACAACGGCAATGAACAGCAGTTAGAGAAAGCCGCGTCACACGAACAAGCAGTGGCAATTGATGTTATTCCTCAACCTGGTGATGATCCAGCACCACCACATCCTTCGGAGGTAGATGGCCTAATACAACCAGTGCCAGAAGCAGAGGTTCAACAACCAACGAAGCGATTAAAATGGACATACCATATGAACAGAGATGTGATGCGCTTTTATTTTTTGGCAAAGAAAAGTGGGCAAAGTGTAAGGAGAGAACATCATCGTCTCTTCCTACTTAAGTACTCAGAACTAGCCACAAGAATAAATGAGCAGACAACAAATTGCTTTCGGCTGTTGAAATAGCTGCCATCGAAATGGAAGTGGAACAGCAGCTTCCTATTGATGTACTTCCATTGGAAGGTGTGGAAAACAAAAACTTGATTGCAGCTGAAGGCATAGGTGCTAGGGATAATGAATATCAAGTACCGAATGGACTAGAACCACATCCGGACATTATAAACGATGATATAAACAGCGAAGTCCCAGAAAAACTACAGCACCTGGAAAGGAATTTTGGTCATGCTCTACTAGAGTTCAGACATGTAGAACCAACACAAAGGCACTCACTGCCCAAGATGAAAATAACAAATGATCTGCCTGCACTAATAGAACACCTGAACAGCAAGGTTTTACCTATGCATTTGAACGCAACACAAAATGCGTTAGAGGTGCAAACTCTTGTATACTGTGCAGCTGTGGCAACCGTTAAAACGTTGGGCCGCAGAACTAGGCCTATAAATGCAGTCTTCGCCCGAAGACAGGAGCGAGATCCACCATGGAAGATCAGGTTGAATATGGATGTCAGCAAAGTAAGGTGCAAATTGGGTCGACTGACTCAATATAAGAAAGGAAATCGAACCAGAAAGCTGATACACCATGTTATTAAAATCATCCACCCTCGGTACATCGAGACATTGACACCGGCAATATTGGATGAGATTATAGACTCCCAGCGGCAGAGACTTTGATGTTCTTACTGCTAGACTGCGTCGGTACAAGAAAAGTAGTGCAAGAAGGCAACAAAATCGAACCTTTCAGGCAGATGAAAGAAGGTTCTATCGCGAACTGAGTGTAAAGCAAAATAACCAACAAGACACCGAAGTCCCTCAATTGGAAGACATGACTAACTATTGATCAGATGTTTGGGGAAAAACTAACAGAAGCTATTTGGACACTGCGTGGTTCCAACTAGAGAAAGCAAGAGCAAGAAATAACCCTGAAATGGAGCTGACGAACATCACAGCTTTAGATGTTTCAGCGGTTTTGAAAAAAGCATGTAACTGGAAAGCTCCAGGTCCGGACATGGTGCACAATTTCTGGTACAAGTACCTGACTAGTGTGCATCCTGCGTTGGCACGGTGTTTTCAGAAGATCATCGAACATCTAAATCTGATGCCAGGCTTTATGCTGCAGGGTACTACGTATATGTTGCCTTAAAAACCAGACGCTCAAAATCCATCTGAATTTCGACCGATAGCCTGTCTTCCAACAATATATAAATGTTTTACATCTATCATAGCAGATAAGGTATATTCTCACTGCGACGAGAATGACATCCTTACAGAAGAACAAAAAGGATGTTGTAAAAACTCCCGAGGCAGTAAAGATCTAGTCACCATAGACGCTGTTGCCACGACGCAAGCTCGTAAACACCAAAGGAACTTGCACATGGCATACATTGACTACAAGCAAGCGTTTCCTTCCGTACCACATGTCTACATCATCGACATTGCTTGTCCGCTTAACCGAAATTTGCAGGCAACCGATACCACCAATATTCATAAGCATAGCGAGCTAAGGCATGAAGTTAAGGCAATATGGAGGAATGTGAAACATGGATCTATTCATCCTATTGTGATTTCGGCTAGAAGAAACTTCCTAGACCATCGGGAAGCAAGTGACTAAGAACCTATGGCGTGATACATGGTAGCTCTAAGAAATTATCCAGAGGCGATTGGTGTTACCTTCAACACTCACGGCCGCTGTGTAAGGATAACAGCGGCAAAGCCAAACTGCAAACTACACCATGCTTCTAATTTTGTGCCTACAACATCACCGTAAATGATCTCGAACAACGTATTGAAATAACTTATGACATCGTCATCTCGTCAGTCACTTGACTTAGTCCGTGGCTATGACGAAAAACCGGGTTAACCCGAGAAAAAGTTAAAAAAAAAATAATATGTTATGTTAATATTATACATATAATAGTTCAACTTTGAGTGAAAGAAAATAATTTTCAACAAAAAAGAACTGATTTTCGACAAAATAGTTGAATTTTTTAATGAAAGTGATAAATTTTCAACTAAAATGATGAATCGTCAACTGGAATAGATGAATTTTATAACAAAAAGGTACGAAAATTTCGCACCGAATAGCTCAATTTTAATAAAAGAGATCAATTATCAACCAAATAGTTAAATTTTCATTTAAAAAAAGATACGTTTTTAACGTCAAATAGAATAGTTGAATTTTTTGTTGAAAAAACTAATTTCTAACAACAACAAAAAACAATTTTCAACGAAATAGCTGAATTTTAAACTGGAAAAGTTAGATTTTCAGTTAGAAAAATTTATTTTCAATAAGTTAGTTAAATTTTCAATCAGAAATGAATTTTAAATTAAAATGATAAATCTTCAACCAAAAAAGACAAATTTTCGAGAATAGTTGAGTTTTCAATTAAAAAATACTTTTCAGTCAACAGAGGAAACGAATCTAAAAAAACTGTTGAATTTTAGAGGAAAAATAAGAATTTTCATCCAAGAAGATAAACTTTTTACCGAAAAGAACAGATATTAAAAAAAAACATGAAGTTTTATTAAGGGCATGTGACACAGTCAAATACCTACATTACTGACCTCACTTTTGCAACTTTTGCAACTTTCTGATTTTTTTTTTAATCTAAGAAGTTTTTTTGTAGATAAAATATCGGGCTGAAACTTTGGAAAATATATGAGAAGACAAGAAACTACGTTTACGTACTTTATTTGAGGAGGAACTTCGCAAAAAATTATTTTCGAAGAAATTAAAACTGGGTGCATTTTTTGAACCTAAGAACTTCTTTTTTGAGTGAAATATCGGCTTCCAACTTTGAGAAATGCAAGAGCCGATAGTAAAGTACGTTTATGTACATCATTTGAGTATAAAAGATGCAAAAAGAAAAATTCCAACTAAATATCAACTCCGGTATCAAAGATTATTATACACCTAGATGCGGCAAGGTGTCGGAGTGGGGGAACAATATATATAGCAACTACTTTTCTGCGGTGCGTAGCTACTGCCCTCTTCGTACTACCTTCCTCCACTCTTTTTCTACAGGTAAAGTCATTGCTCTGCGGCTCTAAGGGTAATGATTTTAAATCTATTATCTTTGACTCCTCGCAGCTTCTCCCTGTTTTCTCAAAACATCGGTAAAGTAGAAGCAGGGATTCTGACATGATTTACAACATAATAAATTAATATAAAATGATAATACTTTGGCAATTTTAATCTTAATTTTATTTGCACAGAAAAAAAATTAGTGACAATAGTAAATGTTTGTCACACGAATTAATTTGAATGCTAATTTTGTGATGGAGTAAATATTTAGTTTTCCAATTGATATTTCAGATCCCGGTGTATTACGTAAAAATAATATAAATGTTTCTTCAAAATGGATAAAGAAACATGTATTACATTTTCATTTTCTTACAGCAATTTTGTATTAAATAATTTGATACAAATTAACCAATATTGATCCTAGGGTAGAAGTATACTACACCAATCAGTTCTATGCAAAAAATAACCCCAGAAACTTGTACTGAATTTTCACTTACATTCAAAACTGTTTTTTTTTTCTTTTCAAATGTATAACCTTCAAGGCTGCAGGATTATAAAAAAAGGACTGCTATTAATTCGAAACGATAAAAATCATATAATTCTAGAGTTTACTAAATTGACCTTTTAAATGAAGAACGCTTGAGAAGCTGAATAAAAACGAATTTAACCGATAAAGATTATATAATTGCTAATTAAAAGCCTTCAATGTTGAACGATTTTTAATTGAAACCTTCAAAATTATGAAATTTTATTTTAAATTAGAAGTAATAATTTTGAATAGAAAACGTTCTAATTGGAATAATTTATAGATTAAAAAATGAAAAACCTTAATTAGAATTTTAAAATAAAATAACAGTTTTAATGCCTAAAATAAGTCTTCACTCATGAAAACATGTAATCATTTATACATTTTCATCATTTATGATTGAGAAAGTACTATAATATGCCGAAACTACACACCTCAGTTTTTGAACGGATCTCCACGTTTCGAGACCCCCTGAAGGCGAAAATCAGGTTTCGGCGATGGTCGTTTTATTGATCGAAAATACTATTAAAAAATAGAAAATTCAAATTTTCGGCTAAACCATGTGAAGTACACAAAAAAGTTGTATGGGTGAATTGCAGCTTTTAAAAAGTCCTTAAACATTCTCTGAACCATTTTTCGATACAATTTGTTACTTTTGTTTTATTTATTGAAATTACTATGAAAAAATTAGAAATTATAGCTTTTAAAAAGTCCTACGAAATTTCCCTTAATCATTTTTTTATAGGACTTGTAATTTTTGTTTTATTTATCGAAAATACTATGTGAGAGATGAAAAATTGGAATTTCGAGTCAATCGACGCGAAATACGGGGAAAATTTTTTAGAGAAATTTCAGCAATAAATGGAAAAGTTGGCTTGAAAGTTCGAGGACTTGTACAGGACTTTTCAGCAAAAATTATATGTATATCAATCATATGAGGTTGTCAACCCTAACACACACTCACGCGGTTCCCCTGAAGTACCAGTAATCCAAAAATGTCATTTCATCACGAAGTCAGCTTTATCATTTAATAAACCTTCATTTTTTTAAATAATGCATTTCCGATGTGAATTTTCTCCCTTTTCTGTCAAATAGCACAACTAGTGATTGCAAATTTTCACAATTTTTAAGTCCAATTCAAAATTTTTTTATTTAAAACACTTTCGAACTCAAATTATTAACTTTTAGTTGCTGAAAGCTTTAAATTGCCAAAATGCCAAGAAAGACTGTGGAAGATTTTAAAGCAAATTTTCAGAATTTAAACAAATGTTTGGATAAACTAATATAATTTCAAAAGATATTTGAGAATTTTAAAGGCCGTGGCTACGTGTACTGAAATTTTGGTAAACTTAGACACTTCCAATTTTAAAAGTTTTTGAGATATTAAAAATATTTTTAAACTTGAAAAGATTTCCGAAAATGTATAAAATATTTTTTAATTTCCTCCAAACTTCTAAAAGTCAAATTTTTCCTAATACTCTGTAAAATTCTGTAAAATAAAAGTCTTCAAAAATTTCTAGATTCTTTTTCGATATATTTTAAAGTTTCATAATAATAATAACTGTACTGTAGGATGGATATTGGAGGTTCGTACTCGATTCCAGAATCTAGTACGAACTAGTTATGACATATGAGATACGGGCGTGAAAATATTTAATGGAAATTTTCTTTTTTTTAATTAAGAAAAAATTTAGATGTTCAATCAGTTGTTTGTGAAGTTTTCCATCATCAAAAATTGTAAGTTGGAACTTCAGCTTTCGGTATGAAAAAGTTTTCAATCTTTAAAGTAAAATACGTGCGGCCTAAACTAAACTATTTCAATAGAAAATATTTTTAAATTTATATAAAGTATATTATAATTAAAACTTAAGTATCTGGGCTCCGCGAAAATATTTGTGTGTTCACTTTTTTATTCAAATAATGTTTGCTTTTGCTAATTCTCGTCATTTTCTAAAACAGTGAGGACATTCATCTTAAAAAATAATGCAAGGAAATTCAAGTATATCGAATATCCTGGGAAAAATAAATTCCTGGTAAAAAATTATATTTTTCCCAAATAACTTTTAAGCATTCATAATAATTATTATTTAATACTTATTGCTTTGTTATATAAAGTTTCAAAAAAATTAAATCTGGATCTCGCGCTTTGCGTTCGAAATTGAGTTACGTCGCGTTTCGCGCTCGGATATTCCTTGCTTGCACTCGAAATGCTCAAATGAAACTTTAGCAAAAACATCTCTTTTATAGATCGTAGTTTTTTTATGCATCTGCATACTCTGAATTTTCTACGTAATTGAGTATAGTTGAAGACTAAATTGGTTAAAGCTCTGTAGGCTTTGAAGTACACATTCCCATCGTGACGCTCGCGCTTCGTGCTCGATTTTCGACATAATGTATATTTATTTTCTGAGCCACCTTCAATAAAAAGCAGCAATCCTTTCTTCAGACTACCTTCCCTGTCTCGCTTTGTTATGCTAAAAATAGGACTTTTTCCATAGCGTGTTTGATGAACAAGACACATACTCCCCCTTTATCTAGACTTTTCACGCATCTCGCGTGTTTTGGCGTAATAATGGAATTTTCGATTTTTGCATATAAATTTCGATAAATAAATTAAAAACGAAGAGTTCTGTACAAAAAATGATCCAAGGAAATTTTGTAGACATTTTTAAAAGCTGAAATTCCTTCAAAAACTTGTCCCCATATTTCGCGTCGTTTGAACCAAAAAATTGTTTTTTGATTTTTTGCATGGTATTTTCGCTAAATGAAACCAAAATGACAAGTTCTATCCAAAAATGGCCTGAAAACATTTTGAAGGACTTTTTAAAACCTGCAATTCCCCCGTTGAACTGTTTTTCTAATCTAAAATTTCAAGTCTTATTTAAAAAAGGCAGAGAAAAAAATTATAGGTCTGTCAACAACCTATAATTATTCTCCAAACCTTTTTACATATCTGTCGTCGTTTGGCGACATTAGATTTTTCGATTTTTGCACAGAATTTTCGCTGGATAAAACCATAACTGTCGGTCAAGGGATGATGGTTAAAGAATTTGTTCTTTCTTTTAGGACCCAAAAAAAGTGTGTTTATGGATACAGATCGGCAGTCTGACCGGCAGATAGACAGACAGACATACAGGCAGACGCTATCGCCAAAACGTGGTTTTTCACTTCAAGGGTATAAAAATGTGGAAATCGGTTGAAAAACTCACGTGTGAAATTTCTGACGATTCTAATACTTTCTCATTGTCAAATTACGAGAAAGTAAAAAAATAGAGAAATAAATTCTTTTAAATAACATTGTTGTAGATACCATATTCCTAAGATTTGAAGTCAAATGATGATGTTGCATTTTCAACGATAGAGTTGAGTTTTTTGGCTACAAAGTCAGAGGTTTTAAAAAACATTCGACTTTTTTAAACCGAAAAGAAGAATTTGAATTTTCAAGCAAGAGAGAGATGACTGTTCTACCAACAGATAAATTTTTAACTGAAAAGGATGAATTATCTGTTCAAAAAGTCGAATTTTCAACTAACCAGTCGAATTTTCGACTAAAAAGATGGCTTTCTAACAAAATAGTCGACTTTTCCTAATATAGTCTAATTTTCATCAAAATAATACAAATTTCCAACGAACAGTTTAGAATTTTCAAACTCAAAGAGATGAATTCTGAATCCAAACTATAATTTTAGACTTTTTAAATAAAAAAAATTAGGTTTGGTGAAAAACATTTGTTGTGCGAGAAACAAACAATACGTGTCTTATATTTTGTCTTAGGAAACAATAGATTTGAGCCTCAAACAGTTCCGTAACATCACCAGGGCCAGACTGCCCGATTTTCATATATAAAATCGGTCTTTTGTATCTTGGAAAATAGGAATTATTTATATTCAAGCTATTTTGACACTCCTTATCTTAATCAATAACTATAGCCCACCTGTAAACTCGCAAATAATTATATATACTTAATTATAGGTATATTTCTATGTTTTTTAATCTAATGGCTATAGCTTACAGCTGGGATAGCTATAAAATATGCATGGATCTAACTTTACATCTTATAATTTATATGAATAGTGTTGGAAATCTTCTATGCTATCGAGAAAGATTTATATGAAAGAATACTCTCAAACACTAACGAGTTTACAAGCAAAAATTTCACTATGAACAATCGGCAAAAATTTCGATACCCGTAACGACGGCGCTATTTGATTCAAAGACATTTCTTCAGTTCAAGGAAATGGTTTTTTGTTCAAATAGAGAGTTTTCTTTACTTTGAGATGATTTTCTTTATTCGAAAGTTTCTTTTGATTGAATAAAGAAATTATGTTAAAGAAACGCGTTCTTTAATTATAAACAAACATTTTTCTGATATTTTCATAAATATTTACAGTTAACATTAAATCCAAGAGTTTAAATTTTGATTGATATTTATTTGTTTGTTGATTGCGGATGACGTGATATTGACATTTTAAATTCTAATATTGCTATTTATGGTCCTTGATTCCTAAAATAAAAACAACGTAGCATTACTTTATTCGTAACTTTCTACTATAACTTAGATTTACAGGGAAAATTTTGATTGTGAAATTATACTGTCTAATTTCAAAAGCTTTGATACTAAAATTATTTGACTTGGACAATACGATAATTTCAAGTCGGTTGTGTTTAAAATTGTTCAATTTTAAATGTTTTGATTTTGAACGTCTTAAAGTTAAAAATATTATAAATGATTATACTCTTTATTGTAAGAATATTCAATGAAGTATATCTAATTATCTCTCTAAAATCGAAATCACTAATTCAGATTCATAATTTTTTAAAAGTGTCCTTAAAATTTTTACTCAATATATTTTGTTAGCTTTAGTAAATTTTCCGAGTACCCATTCTATAAATTTAAAGATTAAACCTAGAGACGTAAAGAAAAGCAGGTATATATTTCGGGCGAGAGGGCGGGGCACTTCTGATATTCCTGTTAGATCCCACTGATTTTGTTATTTTTTCTTAAATATTTTTTTTTTAAACGTCATATCTACCTATAATTCTTTCAATTTTTATAATTTCAAAAGAAAATTTTTATTTTTTATAATAAAGTATAATATAGGTATTATAAGTCAATATAAATTGAGAATTAAATTCTCTGTTATATTAGTTAAAAATTTATAATTTGACAAAGGTGTTGGTTAACTCCGACTTCGTATTTTTTTTATAGGCACGGCACTGACTCCATATATAATTTTTCCCAAGTATTTGAGAGCGAAAGAAAGAAAACTTGTCAAGTATCCGGGGTTTTGCGAGATCCTCGGATCAACGAAATTTATAGGAATGAAGCCTTTTGCTGAGGCAATAATTATTTTCGCGGAAATTATGAATTTTTCGAAAGGGAGAAATCTGCGGATAGCAGAAGACAGCATTTGAACGGCGAGAATCGTTTGCAAATTTATTTTTTTACTCACAATTCTGACATCACCGAAGCATTTTCGGTTGTCATCCAATATTCGAAGACCCAAAACTTGATGATGGCGAACCTAAATTTTGCAAATACGTCGCGAAATGGAGAAAAAACCGAAAGAAAATTGAGATCTCCTGTGTTTGTGAGGACCATAAGACTGTATTGGTACGCAGCAAAGCAAACTCGGCATACAGACCGGCTGTCAAATTCGTGCTCCTAATTTTCGAAGCTCTGAAGTCCGCACCACACATTGCCACTCGCAAAATCGTGGCGCAAATATTTAAAAAGTTTTTGAAGAGAGCAACTGCAAATGCACCAATTTTATAGATAAATCAATTTATGATTGTATGTAAATTTGTAAATTTATCGAGTTTGAAATTATAACTTTAAAATTATGATTTGAAAATTTCGAAAATTATAAATTTATGAAGTTATCCAGCAATAAATTCGGAAACCATCAAAGTCGATTTCTGAAATTTCGAAATTAGGCCCTCTGCATATTTATTCATAAATTCCAAGTTTATCGAATGGTCCAACTATAAATTAATTATATGAAGAAGTTTGTGACGGGGGTCACGGATTGTGGTCATCTTTTGTGAGCGAAGAGAGCCTCATTTGAGATAAAAAAAGCTGAAACAGTTGAGTAAGATGGATAGCGTTTTACGAGAAAACGGGTTACAAGAAATCCGCGCAAAATAACTATGGATTTGAATCATAGGGCTAAGGAGTAAGCAGCGACGGGGTAATGGTCTACATTCTAGGCTACAGATTCTGCCGTCATGCGTTCGAGTCCTCGTACCCCCTTCAATGTTTTTTGTTTCTAATTTTTTTTTCAATGCATTACCGTGAATATGTAAAAATATTATAAAAACAACAATAAAAAGTTTCAAAAATATATTTTAGGAATACAACAATTATTATTGTTGACACAAAAATATTTTTAGAATCTGTTGATTTTTTTATCAATCATTTCTTTGATTCATGCATAAATTTTGGGATTTCCGAAATGATAAAAACTAGCGAAGTGCTAAAAAATGCCCTTTATCCTCCAATAAATTATCAATAAAATGAAGAACATGAATAAAATCAATAAAATTAATAAAACGAATAAAACAGGTTTAATATAACGCGGTTAGTAGGCCCACACTTGTAGTTATTTACTACAAGAAAATATCCACCTAGAAACACTACCCGAATCGGGTAGTGTTATTTTTCAATATTTTACAATATTTTAATTTTACCATATTAAAAATGAGACTTCGAACAAATCGTTTTATCAAAATATGTATTAGTTTTTTAAAGAATTGTTTATTTAAAAAGCTCATATTTTGGGGAAAATTTTGGTTATCTAGTTATGTACTGCAAGCCTTCAAATGTACATAAAGTTTGAAAAAATTTGAAGGGCTTTAAATTAAAAATGTAATATTGTCGAAAATTGAAAAATTCTACTATATTGCAATTGTTTCATTTTAAATATAAAGGCTTGATAGTTGACATTTTTTTAAATGAAAACTTTCCCAATCAAATCATATTAAGTTTACGTGTTCAAAATTGAAGGAGAATTTCATTGTTAATAAATTTGAAATTTCATGTATATAAATCGGTTGAAGTTAAAGAATTTTGAATTAGGTCGAAGTGAATCAAAAAAATTTAATTTTCTTTTCTTGCATTTCTATTCTGTCATATTCTGTCATAAACGTACCAATATATTCACTCGGTTGTGGTTCACGTTAAGTTATTAAAAAAAGCGAAATTCATGCCGAAATTGTAATTGGTTAAATTACACTGCAATTTTGAAAAATATATCATGCACAACATCCTGTCTATCATGTAATTATTATTAAAAGATAAAAGGATTATTTTACACAACAATCATAAAACGAAAATTCTAATATATACATATTCATAATTATTTACAGTCGAATATGAGCGGAATTTAATTTCATTAAACAATGATAAACATTCAACTGTTTATTGATCGTTATTGACCTCGATCGCCGGGTAAGACAAAGTTCGAATTGCTCTAGTGATCATGAATATTTCCAGAAAACTATATTATCCACTTACAATCATTTCGGCGACAGCGGCTCTTTCGCCCATTTTACTCACAACTGCTGAGATGGGATTGATACTTCAGCGGGTAGAGAGGCACAGTGGGGTGGGTTAAGATTTTCGCCGACAGCGCCGTCTATATTTATCCTACCCTACTAATAATTCTATCCGCACTCCACCGCCACTTGCCGCATCTAGGTGTATAATACCTTTGCCGGCATTCGCGATGGGCACGAAAATGGGAAGTCTGGCGGTCACTAATCGAGGCTCTATCAACTGTCTCGTCTACATCTCAAATATAGGGTCAACGCTGTCAAAGATTGATCATGTGGTGTTCTTACAATGATATTTTTTAAAAGCTGTGTCCAGCATAAAAGTTGATTGAAATATGCTGTTTCAATGTTAAATTATGTAAGTATTGAAATCGTTATTGGCCTCGTTTAGTGACCACCAGACTTCGCATTTTCGTGCTCGTCGCGAATTCCGACCGAACTGGCAACCGTTGTTGATATTTAGTTCGAATTTTTCTTTTTGCACCTTTTATACTTAAATGATGTACATAAATATACTTCACTGTCAACTCTTGCATTTCTTAAAGTTTGAAGCCGATATTTCACTCATAAAAAAAGTTCTTAGGTTCAAAAAATGCACCCAGTTTTAATTTCTTCGAAAATAATTTTTTGCGAAATTCCTCTTCATATAAAGTACGTAAACGTAGTTTATTGTCTCCTCATACATTTTCCAAAGTTTCAGCCCGATATTTGATTTACAAAACAAGTTCTTAGATTCAAAAAAAAATTCGGAATATTGAAAAAGTGAGATCGGTAATGTAGGTATTTGACTGTGTCACATGTCCTTAAGTTCAATGAAATAAAAATAAAAAAGAATTAATTAGTTAATACTTCACTTTGAACGAGTTTCTTAAGTTTTGACTTCATCCTTCATGGTTTTTTTTTCATCCACCTAAATAAAAATTCATACCCTGTAAAAAAATTTTTTAACAAAAATAAAATTAAAACCACTTCGTTCAAGAAAAACACCATTTATAGGTTAGTTTTGTCAATTTCAACGAAAACTTTTATTCAATTGATTCATCTCTATTAACGATAAATATATAAGTTCATTATACACTAACTTAAATCCTCCTCACGTTGCAGAATAAACGTGCTCGCTGTCAATTTCAAAATTAAATCTAAATCAGGGTCAGAATGTTGAGAAATAAAGATGCAGAAAAATTTTAATGTGCATACGGATAGCTGTCTGTATCAACATACCAGCTATACCTAAAAGTGCTAAAGAACCTGGGATGATTTATTGTTATTTATGAGATCTAGAGGCTTCAACCAGTTGCCGTTATATTTATGGAACTCTCTCCATCTCGCTATCTCTTTCTGTTATTATGGTTATGGTTCTGACTACTGACTCGTGATGAGCCTAATAACGATGGGATATTGGGGGTTCAAACAGTCGAGAAAAGAATATACCTGCCGATACTGTGATCTTAAGTTGGTCTTTTTTTTCACGAGGGTTGCTTCTGTCTACAAAAATATACTCAAATAAACTATTCTGTCATGGTCGAACAAACTATGGTCTCGCCACGCGTAAGTAAAAAAAAGTCAACCAATCAGGCGGCTTCCGACACATGCAACTTTGATGCCATAAAAGTTTCGGACCTCCCTTTCTAACAATTAAGGATAGAAAAAGAGGTCTCCCTAATAGCACGGAACGTTTCAAACATGAATTAACGTTATTGTTATTATTATCAATAAATATAGTGTAAACCGCAAGTGATAGGTCAAAATTGATGTCAGTTTATGATAAGGATATCATATTATAGTGTAGTATATGCGGTACTCCAAATTAAAAAATGTCATCCATTTTTACCTACCTCTTACGGTTTACGAGATAATTGTTGTTAAAAATAACAATAATGGAAAGTTCCCCTCGGGTACCAGTGGAACGTTCCCAAGGGGCGGACATTTACACGTTCCGGGAACGTTCCGCTTTAACGTTCCGAAGGTGCCCGCGGAACGTTCCAGGAACGCTCCGTGCTATTAGGGCTATTTCATTTCGAAACTTTGGTAATAAACATTTTGAGCGCAGGTTGCGCTTGCGCTATGATTTAGATGCAGTCTGGGGCACAAAAGAAAAAATTATAGGAGTAATAAAGATAAAAAATGTACGCCGTGGTCACGAAACTATAGGGCGGACAGATAAATAAATAAAAATGAAAGAATCGCTTCTTCGATTCTGGGGGTAAAGAATCGATCCATTAAAAAGTCGACTCGCAAAGAATTGATTCAAAAGATCGATCTGTTGAGTGAAAAAGATCGATCTTTAACCCTCAGGGTACGGACTATAAAAAAGTCCCGATCCGTACGGACATGGGTTAGCCTAACCCGGCAACTTTGATCGACTGCGCGTCATTCTGTAATTGATCAATCAAAACTGATTTTTGTTTTCAACTAATCGTAAATTTTCTCAGAAATACACTAATTTAATTAGATTTGTGATATTTCATGATAAAACAAAGCTTTAGTTGAAAATTTAAACATATTTCGATCAATTTGCTCAACATTTTTTTTTTTCAATTGCTCATATTTTTATGAACAAATAAGATATCTACATTTTTTAGGTGACCATTGGATAGCTGAAGAGTCGTACTTTAAAATCATGTGATTGCTTTTTCGATCTACTTCAAAAAGTATATTTTTTTGAAGATTTGGAAGTAGGCGTTTTTTTGTATGTCCACAAAAAGTTTACTCAATACGCTGATCATAAATGTCGTCAAAAAAAAATTATAAAGCACACTAGATAAACGTTTATTTTTCAGCCTGCTGACCTTAAAAAATTGACTTGCTTACACATCCATTTTTTACAGAATTTCCTTAAAACTAACCCCTAAGAACTAACATCCATCCATTCCTTATCTCTAAGCCGCACGCTCGTATCGCCTTGCCTTCCTCGCTTCGCCTCGCCTCGCTCGCATGTCCCTACTTTTTCGCATTGCCTCGCTTGCCAACCTCTGTTTTCGCAGCTCATACCTATTACTTATCTACTATTTACAATATTTACATCTTACTTATATCTACTTTCTCTCCTATTTACAATCTTTCCTTCTCCACTCCTCTTCCTCCTTCCTTCTCTTCATCTCCATCTTACCCACCACTCCCTTCACCCATGCTACTGCCCTTTTTTCCCCCTTTTCATGCAACAATGCCTCCATGCTTATCTCACTTCTTTCCACCTCCCCGCACTCCTCCAGCCAGTGCTCCACTCTTGCATCCCCCTATAAAGCACACTATATATATATTTTGCACTAGTAGTTTATGCTAGATAACTTTTTTTGCATAAACACAGATTCTACTGATGATATACTGATTACATGAGATAACTTTTATATTATTAAAATAATGGATTTTATAACGTTCAGTACGGACTGGGTGAAAGATACCCGACTCCAGATTTTAAGAACCTACAGCTTAGGTAGCAGACGTCGGCTGAAGCTGCCAACTTACTCTCGCACTTTTCCTACCCCAAACTTTTTTCCCCCCCTGGTCCGAACCCCCTCCCATCGCTTATTCCGAATTGGCACCACTTTCAAAATCCGCCCGGGTTACGCTAACCCAGTCCGTACCCTGAGGGTTAAAGAATCGATCCAGAATCGCCCATCCCTACTTCTCAATAAGGTTTCTGCGGTCGCTCTGCTTTTGAAATTCTTACTAAACAAAATCACCCCACCCAATAACCAAATCCGACCTGACGATCGTGATGAGTAAATTGAACTCAGGGTAGTCGAAGGAGATTCTCGTACCGAAGAGAACCTCTCCCCTAATTAATCCGCGATCAACGGCACCCGTCCGCGGTCCTGAGGCGCCAATCGATTTAACATCAGAACTTCAGCAAAAACTAATATGTATGCGGGGCTTTCTGTTGGTTTCGAATTCGTTTGGTGGATCGGACGTAAAACCGCTTGATAAATTCCCACCTCCAGGGGTTATCTCTCGGGTTTAGATATCAGGGTCAACTGAAGCTCTGCCAAGGAATTTTAAAGTAATTTTCCAATCAAAATATTATTTTGAAATTGGCCGCGGGCACGTCCAGGTACTTGCATGTAACTTGGTAGAAAATTCATGACGAGGAGTCTGCGAAATCGCGCAATATTATCGGTATAGTGCGCAGACTACAAAAAATTATAGGTGAAGTGAGTTAAGAGGAAGTGAGTTAAGCGGAGTGAGTAAAGAGGTGGAAAAGGTTAAGAGTAACGCTAGGAATCGCCAGATAATTTATTTAATTTTGAAACTCAAAACGGAAATAAGCAATTAGTAAATTGTTGGAGGATTTAAAAGTATCCCCAGCAATTTTGGTTCAAAGCCCACTAAAAACTATTGTGAAGTATACTATTGAAGTATAAATGATGTGAGTGCGCCGAAACGCGTATGGACAAGAATAGCCAAAGTGATTTGGCTATGAAATATTAAAGTGCCCCTCTTCGATAAATAAAATAGGGAAAGATAGATCGGTGATATCCCTCTTTTTCTTTCTCTTTTCTCAACTATCGAGGATGGTAGAATAGGACAGAGTTGGATCACAACGCAAAATTGGTAATGTAGTATCGTTTCAATTATATTAATTGTATTATAATAAACATGCCTGTTATATGTATTTTCTATTCAGTTGATTTAGAATGATTTTCATCTAAATATCCCTAATATCCCATATCAATTTATAGAGCTGAAGAGGAAATTTGTATAAATATGGAACTCACAAAATTTAAACAAGTAGATAATTGACAATAATGTAACAAACAAAAAAAAGTTTAGTGTTAAAAATTTATTTGGTCAGTTTGGTCCTCTAGAAGGAAGTTACTAGATTAAATTTATAAAAGTCGGAACGTAACAAATTGAATGGTGGCAGCGGTGAGAAACAAAATCCCCTCGCACCGCTCGGCTTCGATACAAGTAAATTTCATTTACTAGATAACAAACATAGCCGTTTTCATTTATTTATCTTAAATTTTATAAAACCAAATCGAAGCATTTTAATAATTTTAAAATGTGTAATTGTGTATGTTGACAGATGGAAACGACCAAAAGTTTTTGAGCTACTTTTTGAGAATCTTGAAATCTGTTATTAAAAAGTAATATATACATTAATATTATTCCTTAATCCCTATAAGGATCCCTATGAGTGATTTCTTTTAAAACTTATTGGTTCATTTTTGAATTCCCACTCTTGAAAGAATTATTAGATACAAGGGGTTTGCTCTGATTTAATATCAAAGATAAACCCTGCCATTCTTTTGTATAATAATTCTTCCTAACAAAGGAAATAAGCGGATTTTTGAATAGAATTTCAATTCAAAAATTTGTCCGATCCTTTCGCGCTGGTCATAGCATCCTTAGCAGCGTTGTATACGAGTTTAGTATATCCGATTAAAAGAGATTGCCCTGTTCTTGAGGTCCAACCCATAATCAGACAAAAAGTTCAAAACCTTCCATTCCCAACAAACAATCCTAAAGAAAATGTTCTTCTTATCGCGAAATTCATAGAATTGAACCCAACATCGAAGAGGCTTTAGAACAAAGACGTAGAGCCTATAGGGAAAAAAATCATTCTAATCATCCAAATAACTCTCTTCACTCGCAAGGAGCTGAGCTGGCAGCAAATGCTAGTGACGAGGATTCAGATGCTGACACAGTTGTCAATGAATTTTTACCAGGTCAAAATTTGAACGAAGAATCAGATTATGAATCTGAAATCACAAATAATCCAATTTAGAAAACCTTAAAAAGTGTTCCAATAATAAAAATAAATTGAAGCGTATTCTGTCTACGACGGTTACGGGCCGAATTCGAATCAGTTACAATATAATCTGAAAATACCAAAATTTGAGGTAAGTTGTTCTTTTTTATTATTGAATAAGAGTATTACAGTTTAGGGACAGGGGTGGAATTAGCATTTTTTTAAAGTAATAGAGAAACAAAGGGTGCCTTTAAAAACTGCAGATTGATCTCCATTGAATATTGTTAATATTTCCGAGCATTCGAATAATATTAGTTTCCTGAATTGACGCTCCGTACAACAAAACAAGATGTCAACCGACGGGGATGAAAACATCGATCGACGGAACATCTATGATAGTATCACTGGTGTTCCCGTAAACGTTACGGCAGCTGTAGATATGGATAGTAGTTTAGCCATGAGGTCCATAGCCGAAGCAATGACTTTGGAAAAGCACACTACACACATACTCGTTTTCAACGGAAAAGAACCTTCTTTGAGAACCTTCCTTCAAGATGTATCTTAAGCAAATTGAAAGATAGAGCAAGAGAAAGCGTTCGAGACAGACAGTTTGAAAATATCAATGAACTTTTGGCTCATTTAAAAAAGCTTTTTGCTCAGAAAAGGGACTATCAATGGTATTTTGAAGCAATTATTAATCTAAGAATGAAAAGCAAGGAAGACGTAAGTGACTATCATGATGAGACTATTGAGCAAAATATGCGGCGCAAGGCATTCTATACAGGAAAAGTTGCCCACAGCAGGAGAAAGTGAAACAATGATGAAGCCAATTATCGCATGCGCTCGAAAGGCGCTTATAAGTGGTCCATCAGATAAAATATCGACCTTTGTTTATTTTTTTTATTTTGAGAAGTTGTAGGCTCCGGTAGCTTCGATCATGATTCCTTAAAGAAACCAATCCCAAAGCTACTGGAACGTGTACTTCATCCGCTTCTGCTCCTTCTGTCCTAGAAGGTAAGCAAGAGCGGGAAATTTACGCGTGAGAACATTGGGCAACACTGTTCCTTGTAGTCAGGTCTCTAGCCGCGGATGACCTTACGCGGCAGACCAGACAGTTGGAGATGAAGGTTTCACCTCTGGATACTTTTTTAGAGCTACCAATCTTTGTAGAATATTAAGAGGAACAGTGTTGACGGACCAGATGGAGTGATCCCAGAAGAACAGCCTTTTGCATCCGGTTCGCGATGAAATGAGCCTGACGCTGGCAAGCCGGAATCTTGTTGAGTTGGCTAATAAATGAAGCTTTCATACCTCCAAGGCAGCCGAGTATGAGAATTATAAGATGGACTTTGTAGCCTTGGTACAGCTTACTCAGCTCGAACAGAAGTGCTTGATATTTCGCCCGTTTTTCTTCCTCCTTTGCCGTGATATTACCATCGGCTGGTGCCGAGAATTCAATCACGTAAATGATCTTGTTCTTCAGATCTTGGAGGACAATGTCAGGCTTCGTAGCACTGATACGTTGAGTGGTGGAGAATGAGAAATTCCAGTAGATCTTACACTGATCATTCTCCACGACTGACTCGAGTTCCCCCTGGGCGTATGGCAAGACGGGCAATAGATCAACACCATAGAAATGCCTAAGATGGTAATATATCACTTTTAGAGCTGCATTGTGTCTCTCTATGTACGCGCAGCGTGCATATTTAGAGCATCCACTGAGAACATGTCCAAGTGTTTCGGGCTCTAGCTTGCACGCTCGGCAGTTGGTATCGCGTACAGGTATATTCATTATGCGCTCGCGGTAAACT
>CAKNXH010055303.1:0-44097 GCA_932178445.1 Andricus quercusramuli
TTTATTATGAAATCGCTAAATAATTTCATTACAATTCTAATAACAAATTATAGAATATCTTCTTATTAATATCTTATTATTATCTTATTAATATCTTCTATTCTCTCTCTCAAATTTACATTAAACATTTTTTTTTAATTAAAAAAAATGTTCCTTATTTAAAATTGTTTGAAAATATACAAAAACATGTGCTTTAAATTGATCCGAACCTGAAATTGCGTCAGCTTGAACCAAAGAAACATTTTATTATTTTTTATTTTTGAGAAACATTTTTTTCGTGGTGTTTATAACGTTCCAAAATCGGAAAAAAAAATATGAAATGCCAAAAATCCTAACTCACGACACATTTTTTTCCGTTACTTTTCAACCAAACATTGAAATTGTTAGTTGAAAAACTTAGTTTTTAACAATAAAAAAACTGTCACTAAATTGATAAATTTTTAACTACAAAATAAATTCCAAACAAAGTTGCTCAAATTTCGACAAATAGTTGAATTCTCGACCAAAACTGTCCACTTTTCGAGAGAAAATTCAAATTTTCTACAAAACAGTTGAATCTTTAATTCTAAAACACGAATTTTCAACAAGAGTTGAGTTTTCAAACAAAAAAGATTTTCTAGTCAATAAAGAAAGAAATAGCATTCCAAAAGTCGAACTTTAAAGCAAGAAGATTAATTTTCTACAAAAAAAGGACTATTTTTGAACAAATTACATAAATTTTTAACCAAATAGTTGAATTTTCAAAATAAAAAAAATCATCTTTGAACCAAAAATGGAATTGCTACATTTTCATTTTATGAAAATAATTTTCAAATTAAAAACTCAAATTTTTACAATACTATTGCAATTTTGAGCCAAAAATAGAACTTTCTTCCATACAGTTGAATTTTGAATTCCAAAATATGAGCTTTCAATACAAAAAATAATTTTTAACCAAAAAGACACATTTTCAACCAGATAAATATATTTTTACCCAAATAGTTCTTCTTTATTTGTTTATACTCTCTCCCTTTTACGGGTTTAAGAGTCTTTACATAACCATTACATGTATTCTTACAAACAAGCCTTATACTATCTTATCAACTATTTTTTACATATTGTCTTACATTACTATTCTTATTTCTAAACGCTTGCGAATTTGCCCTGGGCTTCCGTTTCCTCTTACCATTATCAATCTCATAATTTGACTCTAATCCGCAACTCTACTTCGTAATTCTCCTTCTTTAGGAGTCATTTTTTGGCTTTTTCCTACCCTGTGGAACCAGCTCTCTCTCTCTCAGCTCTTCCAGCTTCTTCATCCAATCCTCTCTCTGACCATTTTCATTCAGAATCCATTTCATTCTCTCTTCTATGCTCTCCCCTCCCCCTTCGTCACCTGTACACCTCTCTAAAACATGCACCCACGTTTCCTGTTCATTAATACATACTCTGCACACATTCTCTTCATCATTCATCCAGTACCTACATGCTCTAACACCCTCTCCCATTCTGAATCTTATCACTCTATTCCATTTGCTCTCCTTTTTAATCTTTTGAAGGTACTCTGGTTCCCCCTGCCTCTTCATCATTTTATACCAGCTGTTGTACCTTGAATCAACGATTTTTTCCCATCTTTCCTCTTCTTGCCTTGCCTTAATATCTTCCTCTATTTCCTCCCACTCTCTACCCCTAACTTGCATACCCCACTCAAACCTCATTACATGCCTCTCTTCCTCCCATTTTGAACGCCCCACGTTGCCCCTCCTCTCTTTATCCATAACCTCCCGGGCACACGCTTGTGCAATTTTGCTTCCTTCTCCACTTTTTAGTTTCTCTTCGAAGTTCCATGCTCTTTTCGCTTGCCTCACCACCATTTTTTCTCGACCTATTTCTTCCCTCAGCATATAACCTGGGCAGCTCCAACTCACTCTCATAACCCATCTCAAAAATCTCTCCTGCAAACTTTCCACTCTCTTATGCTCTTTCCATCCCCAAATTTCCACTCCATAGCTTAACACTGACCACACTAAGACATCAAACATCCATACTCTCATCTTCCAGTCGTCCTTAAACCTTCTTTTTCCTATACCCCATACTTGTCCCATTACTTTACTCGCACATTCTAATCTCTTTCTCACCTGCAACTCGCTTCCTCCTCTCGTTTCGAACCAAAATCCTAGGTAGCAAAACTCATCCACCAACTCTACCACCACACTATTTATCTTCCATTCATACTCTAATCTTCCCCTTTTATTTCTGAAACACATCATTTTAGTCTTGTTCACATTCACCGTTAAACCCTTTTCTCTCACATATTCTTCGAACACTCTCATCAACAGATTCATACCTCTTTCATCATCCGCGACTAGCACTACATCATCTGCATATGCTAGTGAGTACACTTTGCCTGTTCCTAGCGTTGTTCCCCCTTTTCCTTTCCTCTCCAACTTCTCCTCCAAATCTGCCAGAAGAATACTAAACAGAAGTGGGCTCAACGGACACCCTTGCCTGAGCCCCCTTCCTGTCCAGAATTCCTCTCCTTTCCTGTCTCCTATCTTCACCCTTATCTTAGTTTCCACGAATATTTCTTTTATCCTCTCTATTAATCCTTCGTCTACTCCTCTCTCTTTCATGGCTGCCCATAACACCCTCCTGTTAACTGAGTCAAATGCTGCCTTAAAATCAACGAACAGTGCAACTAGTTTCCCTTTCTTTCGCCCTAGGTTCCTATTGACTAGATAGTTGAGCACGTAGATGTTATCTATGGTTCCCATCCCTTTTCTAAAACCCGTTTGATTGTGTGGTATACTTCCTTTTTCTTCCACCTGTCTTTCTAACCTCCTTCTCAGCACTTCCACATAAATTTTATATCCCACCGACATAAGTGTGATCCCTCTATATTCATCTACCCTTTTTCCCTCTCCTTTCTTAATCAGCGGTACTACCAGCCCTGTCTTCCATTCCTCCGGCCACCCTTCTCCTTTCCATACCTTATTGCAAATCTTCCACATCTCTTCTCTCACTCCTATTCCCCCATATTTCAGTGCTTCATTTTCCAACCCATCCTCCCCTGATGCCTTATTTCTTTTTAACCGAACAATTGCCTCATTTACCTCTTCCCTACTAATCTCGTTTTCGCTGACCTCGTCTCACTCTACCGCTTTTCTTCCTTCTCCCTTCACCCTATTTTCCACACCTCCTAACAGCCCCTTGAAGTGCTTCGTCCACTCTTTCATTCCTATTTCTTCATTTATGCCCTTCCTTCCTCCTCTTTCCCTGTTTATCACTTCCCATTCCCTCCCTTCCTTTACCGCTTTCTCTACTTCTTCCATGTACCTTTCTTTTTCCTTCTGTCTTTTCTCCTTTATCATTCTTTCATGCTCTCTCTTTCTCCTGTTGAGTTCTCCTTTTGTCATTTCCCCTCTCCTCCATTTTCTTACACTTTCCTTCATTCTTTCTTTACTTTCCCTGCATTCATCGTCCCACCAACCTCTCCTAAACCCTTCTTCTTCTCTTGGTCTCACCTCTTCCCTTACTTTATCAATCACTCCTTTAAGATTTTCTAGCAGCTTGTCTACTCCTTCCTCTTCCAAACCTCCTATTCCCTCATTTTCTATTTTTTCTTTAAATTCTCTTAATTTTTCCTCCCCCCAAAAGCCCATTTTCAATTTATTTTCCCTCTTTCCTTCCCTCTTTCCCCTACCCCGCTTTGAGCTACCACCTCTCATTGTCGCAATCACCGGAAAGTGTTCTGAGCCTATCATGTCGCCAACTTCCATTTTAACCATCAACTTCCTTACCCTTTCTTCTGCCAGAATGTAATCTATGACGGTGTCCCCTATACCCGCATACGTATATTCCCCTTCTTCATCCCCCTTGGTATTGCCGTTACAGATGAACCATCCCACCTCTCCCAACAAATCCAGAAGCCTCCTACCCTCCCGGTCCGTTTCTTTTTGCTTTGAATTTCTTATGAAAATCTCCTTTTCTCTATCCCATACCTCTCCTCCTTGTTCCCCGGTCCATGCATTTAAGTCCCCCCCTATTAGGACCAACCTGTCACCTTTTTCTTCTGTCCATTTCCTTATTGTTCTCCACCCTCCCTCTTCTCCTCTTCTTCTGTACACGCATACTACATCCATCATAACTTTTCCTAATTTTATTCTCCTAACCATTGTTCCGTCCTTTTCTTCTCTATACTCTCCCTTTTCTTCCTTTACCACCAGTTCCTTTCTTACCCCTGACACCATGCCACCCATTCCTCTCCCTTTTACATGCTCCTTTCTCGCTGCTTGCATCTTCCACTCATATGCTTTCGGTAATATTCTTTTCATTCCTTTCCATTCATTCTCATCTACCCACGTCTCACTCATCATTATCACATCCCACTTCTGTAAATCTCCCCAAAATCCTTTGTCCTTGTTTTTTAGTCCTGAAACATTCCAGAACGCTACTTTCACGTCGCCCTTCTTGCATTTCTCACCTTCCTTCCTTGCATTCAAGCCCTTTTGTCGTTTTGAAACCCCCCCGTGATACTTGCATTCGCATTTTCCTCTCTCTTGTCTCCTTTATTCACTGCCCATTTCCTACCCTCCCTCAGATCCTCTACTTTATCGTCCCAAATCCATATATCTCCGTTTACCCATATCCTATCTCTCCCGATCCTTACCCTATTACCTTTACTCCTCTCGGTCCATGCCTTTCGCTCGATTATCCACTTTCTTCTCCTTTCCCGCCACGTCAGATCATCTTCGATTCTTTCTTTTCTTCCTTTCAATAACTTCTTCTTCTCCATTACTTCATACTTTTCCTCCTCACTTCCTAGTTTCACTAAAAACACACATTCTTTCCCCTCTTCCTTCCCTCCTAGTCTTTTTATCCCTTCTACTCTGACTTGCACGCCGATGTCTCTCATCAGCTTCCCAATCTCTTCCTTTTCCCTGTCCGCTTTCAAACCCTTTACTATTATATTCTTTTTCCTCTTTGCTCTCTCTTCCCCTTCCATTCTTCTTTCAATCTCCATCAGTCTCGAGCGCCACCTTTCATTCTGCTTATGCATTACCCCCTCACACTCTCTCACTTCTTCCAAGCTCTCTTTCTCTTCCACTTTATGCTCATTCCTTAGTTCTAGCTTGCTCACTCTTTCTTCTAACAATTTCATATCCCTTTGTCTATCCTCCTCATTCTCTCTCTGTCTATTTTCTATGCTTTCCAATTTGTTCCATACCTTCTCTTTCTCTCCTTTCCATAATGCATCCCATTCTTCCCACTTTTGTCTCACTTTTCTTACTTCGTCTTTTACCTCCTCCCCTTGCCGCTGCATATCATTCAGTCTTTCGCATGTCTCTTCTAATCTTCCGCAAGTCTCCTCTCTAAATCCCTTTATAAGAACTTCTAATTTTCCCAGCATATTCCCTTCATCCCTATCTCTATCCGGTGTTCTTTTTTTCGTCTTAACTTTTTTAATTTCATTGCCGTTCTCCTCGTCTTCGCCCACCCTTTCTCTTTTCCTTCTGTCGTCTCCCGCTTTCTCCCCTTCGCTGTTTACGCTCTCGCTGCTAATCGCGTTTGCCGACTGTTGCCACCTTTGTAACAGCTCTCTCGACCCCGAACTCCCTGATCTGAGTCTTTCTAAATTACTGGGCCTTCCGCGAGTCCCGCGCCTATGACTCCTTCCTCGACTCGACCCTGCCATTGCCACGGGGTTCAAAGGCGTAGCAAACGTTTCATCTGCGCTCCCCTCACTGCTTGCCTCGTCTGCGACGCTATCCTCTCTCTCTTTGCTATCACTCTCTCTTTTTGCTTCACCCTCCTCACCAAATTCGCTCTGTTTCCCTCTGGAAACGTGCTGTGGACTCCGCTTAACAGGCATGCTGCTATTACGTGTTAACCGACCGTTAACCTCAACTCCCCCACTCCTGTCTCCTCCCTTCCCCACCAGTCACTTTCTATTACAACCCCAAACTTTAAAAAACTCACTTAAAACTCACCCTCTTATCCTACTTTCTTTTGGCAATGTGCGGCCACCTTTACTCCTTCTTCCTTGACCCCCTCCGAACTCCTACCCACTCCAAAAAAAACCCAGTATCTCGCCGAAGCGAACCTAACCTCAAAATCAACTCTCGTCAATTTTTATCTTTTTTTGCATAAATTCGCACTTTCTACCGCTCCCTTCATTCACACTTGCACCTTCACCCCAATCTCCTTACTCACCACACCCTCACCGTACTCACTCAACTTTTCACTTCTCCCCTGCCGAAAAATGATCGCACTCTAAAATCACCGTGTAACCTCTACCGGTACTGGAAACGGAAGCCTTTACCCAAATAGTTAAATTTTTGACTAATTTTCTGCCAAAAAATATAACTTTTGAACGAAATTCATGAACTTGCAACCAAATAGTTGAATTTCCGACTAAAAAAGATCAATTTTCGAAAACAAACGGAATAGTTCAAATGTGAGTTCAAAAAAATTAATTTTCAACGAAAAAAAATGTTTCAACAATAGTTAAATTTTCAAGCAAAGATTTGATAAAAATAAAAAAATTGCTCAAGTTAGAACATTCAAAATTGCAGTTGATGAATTTGGAATATTCCATTTTTAAATTAGATATTTAACTTCGTACATTTCAACTAAAATGTGTTAATCTTCTAATACTTATTTAAAAAGTACTGTATATTTTGTAACTGTTCCAATTTTATATTGGATAATAACTTCTGTCTTCGTAAAAAGTAACCATAAGAAAAAAATGTCCGGCTATTCAACTATTCAATGTTCAAAACTTCTAACTTTAAAGTATTTTCTAACCAAACTAAAACTCTTCAGTACAGATTTACAAATAGAACATATCTATTTGTACAATTTTAAATAAAATATTCAAGGAAACATCGTAAGAAGTAAAAATGGAATTAGAGTGAAGGGAATCAAAAGTCAAAATTAAATTTGTACTGATGCAACATTTTAGTCTTGAATACAAAACTTTATTATGAAATCACTAAAAATTTTAATTACAGTTTTGAAAACAAATTATAGAATTTATTATGAATAATTATGTAAGAAAGTAAATTCGCGCAAAAGCGATCGATTACCAGAAAAAAAGAAGAAAGTTTAGAAATTAAAAATAAAATTTCAATATGTACCAGCTTGAAATAATACTTTTTTCTTAAACATCTCCACAGACGTTATATTTTTTCTTTTCAATAATCTTAGAAAACCTTTATAAAGATTTCTGCGAAAACTAACAATAAATCCTAGTTTATTAAGTTAGTTATTTATGTAAGGAGTAATGAAAAGTGAAGAGATAATAAATATACAAATTAACGGATTCCGAAAATATAATTTCGTGAATTATGAAATCTCTGAATTTTAAAATGACAGGATTTTAAATTTACTACAAAGCTGAAAATCTCAATAATCTCCAAAATTAACATTTACGGAACTAATAATTGTCTAATTATCAAATTCTACGAATCTGGCTGATTCCCGAAATTTAATATTGACAAAAATGAATAATTATTATTTAATATTTCTTTAATAACTAATTGTTTATTTTCGTCAAATCTTAAATTCCGAAAATTTGCAAATTGTATGGAAATTTAATGTTTCGTTAATTACATAATTAAAATTTGTATAATTCAAAAATTATATAATTCGTTAAATTATAATTTCGGATATTTTTAGATTGGGGATTTTTATTTTTCGACAAATAAAAATCTTGTATCGTTATAGTAGATCCTTAAAATTTTATTATTTTTCACGTTGTATTTTTGAATTTTCTTTGCGTTAATTTGTGTAGGGGAAACCTCCCTACAGTGGATCGTGCAACCTACAGTGGATAATCATTCATTAAAAATACTAATGTATCTAACATAATTACTTCAATTTAATTAATATAGTTGAGGTAATATACGTGTTTATAAATTAAAATTAAAATTTATTATTTTTCTTCTATTTGTGCTCTTAATATTCAATGACTTCTGCATTTTTTATTACGTCCTATATTATAAGATATTTTTTTCGTCATAAGAGTGAATTATATGTACTACAAGTATTTTCAAATAGGAAAAATTCCGTTGCAGTCCGTTAATATACATAAATAATTCATAATAATGCAAAAATTTTAAATACCCGCTCGACGTTTATAGCGCCGCCTTGTGGCATGTGGTCGAAACAATCGCTTTAAACGAAGCGGCAATGCCGAATTTAGCCGAAAAGTACCGAATAAAGCCGAGGCCACAAAACTGAAGGTAGCGCCGCCCTCGTGGCATGTGGCCTAGCTAGACCCTTGCCGCATCTAGGTAAAATATCTTTGGTCCTTCGCACATTGATATCCTTACAGAGTTGGTAACTGATTAAGGAAAGAAATACCAGATGTCGTTGCATTCAGTAAAATTATTTAATTTGTATGGTAGTGTTGATTATTTCGAAGGGAAATTGATATTTAGCAGCAAATATGATTAGATCTTATATAAAAAGGCAGTGAAAATATTTAAAAGTTATCTATGATTATATTAATGGGAAATTGATATTTAGCAGCAAATATGATGAGATCTTATATAAAAATAGGTACCTGGAATGTTTTGATGTTATGTCTCATTATATATTGATGGGAAATTTACATTCATAAGGAAATATGATTGGATCTTAGATCTTGTCCAAAAATAGGTAGTCGGAAAGTTTTAAGGTTATGTCTCAATATACTGATGGAAAATTAATATTTCTCAGCAGATATAACTGTACATAATCCAAAAAGGGTTACTTAAAATATATAGAGGTTCTGTTTCAGTATTTTGGTAGGGAATCTAGGTAATTTATACATTTATAAGCAAATATGATTGGATCTCATACAAAATTAGGTAGTTGCAATGTTTTGAGGTTATGTCGCATTATATTGGTGGGAAATTGATATTTCTCAGCAAATAAGATTAGACATTATCCAAAAGTAGGTAGTTGAATGTTTTAAGGTTATTTTTCATTAAATTGATGTGAAATTCACATTTATAAGCAAATATGATTGAATTTTATCAAAAAATAGGTAGTTAGAGTGTTTTGAGGTTATGTCTCATTATATTAGTGGGAAATTGGCATTTATCAGCCAATAAGATTAGATATTATCCAAAAATATTTAGTTGGAATGTTTTAAGATTATTCCAACTACCTATTTTTGGATAAGATCTAATCTTATTTGCTGATAAATGTCATTTTCCCATCAATATGATCAAATATAACCTTTAAATATTATAAGTATACCTATTTTCGTATAAGATCCAATCATATTTGCTTATAAATGTAAATTTCACATCAATATAATGAAAGATAACCATAAAACATTCCAACTACCTATTTTTGGGTAAGATCTAATCTTATTTGCTGATAAATTTCAATTTCCCAACAATATAATGAGACATAACCTCAAAACATTCCAACTACTTAATTTTGGAAGAGATCTAATCTTATTTGCGTACAAATTCCAATTTCCCATTAATATGAACAACCGTAACCTCAATCATTCCAACTACCTATTTTTTGATAAGATCCAATCATATTTGCTTATAAATGTATATTTCACATCAATATAATTGAAGATAACCTTAAAACACTGTAACTACCTATTTTTGGATAAGATCTAAATCTTATTTGCTGATAAATGTCAATTTCCAACCAATATAATGAGACATAACCTCAAAACATTCCAACTACCTAATTTTGGATAAGATCTAATCTTATTTGCTCACAAATTCCAATTTCCCATAAATATGAACAAACATAACCTCAATCATTCTAAATACATATTTTTTGATAAGATCCAATCATATTTGCTTATAAATGTAAATTTCACATCAATGTAATGAGACATAACCTCAAAACATTCCAACTACCTAATTTTGGATAAGATCTAATCTTATTTGCTTACAAATTCCAATTCCCCATCAATATGAACAAACATAACCTCAATCATTCTAAATATATATTTTTTGATAAAATCCAATCATATTTGCTCATAAATGTAAATTTCACATCAATATAATGAAAGTTGACCTGAAAACATTCCAAACACCTACTTTTGGATAAGATCTAATCTTATTTGTTTGCAAATTTCAATTTCCCATCAATATGAACAAACGTAACCTCAATCATTCCAACTACCTATTTTTTGATAAGATCCAATCATATTTGCTTATAAATGTAAATTTCACATCAATATAATTGAAGATAACCTTAAAACACTGTAACTACCTACTTTTGGATAAGATCTAATCTTATTTGCTGATAAATATCAATTTCCCACCAATGTAATGAGACATAACCTCAAAACATTCCAACTACCTATTTTATGATAAGATCCAATCATATTTGCTTATAAATGTATACATTCCCTGGCGGAGCGGCCGAACGCAAACATTACGCTACAGCGTAACGGTACCCGAGTCGAAATATAGGCCCTACTTTGCTGCTCTAAGTGGAAGTATTGCTTCTACTTTGAAGCTGCTTATTGTACTAGCTCCTACTTAGCCGCTCTTGAAGATATTTTCATTCTTTTTTGCTTCTACATAAATCTTAGCCCCTACATTGCAGCGCTTGTCTCTACGTTCTTGAGTTTTATTAACGTCTCCTTTGAAGCTCTATAATCTTCACAGAATTTTTAAGTTTTCTTTTAACGCTCTGTAACTTTTTGTATATTTTTAACTCCTCCTTAGACACTTCTCAATCTCTAAATTTCAAAAATAATTTTTTGAACTCCTCGATAAACACTTCTTAATCTCTGTATAACATTTTATAATAATTTTTGTTAACAAAAATCAAATACAAAGTTTGATATGATATCAAGACATCTATTCCAGAGGAAAATTGGCTCAACACTAATGTTTTATCTTTTCTTTTTCATAATATTTATCTTTCTCGTGAATTGTAATTTTAAAATTTGTTAAGTTGAATGGAGGGTCTTGAATGAAAGTTCTAACCTCAAAAGTCGATCTCTTCACATTTCTTAAAAAATATCGTAATCATAAGCAATTCCATGTCAAATCATCTCAAGGATTTCAGCTATTGTTAGTAATTCAGACGAAAATTCTAGTATACGTTCTTCAAGGTGTTGAAAGAAAAACGCTAGAATAATTTTTTTCTCAATCCAAAAACTTGAGGGATATTCAAAATTGAAAATTTTGGTCCTCTCTTCTAAAATTTTAAAAACTTTCGTGATTTTAGCGATATCAAGGTCATTTTTTTTTAATTCTTCGTAATAGGACGCAGTTAAAAAATATATATTTCTAAAACTGCGACCTATTACGAATAATTGAAAAAATATACCTCAATATAATTAAAATCACCAAAGTTATGAAAGTTAAAGAAGAAAAGACCAAAAATTTTAATTTTGAATATTTCCTAAGTTTTTGGATTTTTTCAACAATTATTTTGGGTTTTTTCCTTGCAACATCTAAGAGGAAGGATACTAGAATTTTCATAAAAACTATTAACAATGGCTGAAATTCTTCAGATGATTTGACATGGAATTGCTCTTATATATTTTTTACTCTGTAGAGTAACTTCTTTTATGAAATAGATAGGATAGCGACAATGGTCCCGAAAATACACACACGGGTAGAAATAAGGAAATCAACATTTCTCCGATATAATTAGACCTGGAATCTAACAGCTTTAACGTATTATTATCTTTGATTTATTGACTTCGCTCTCTTTGCAGTTCGCATACAGTAACTGAAATTTTAAATTTTCACGCTCAAATATGGCGTCGCTGCTTTGAAGCCTGCGCTCGCGTAACAAATACTTTGTTGTTTCCTCCCAGCTCGAACACCGCAGTTTGTAGAAATGTCAATTTTATTGGTTATAGTCAAAGAAAATATCTTTGTTTTCGTGATAAATATTAAAATAATAATATCTGAAATGGCTTCAAGAGAAAAGAAGTTTGCGCTGGTCTGGTGGATAGATGATAAAAGACAAGATGTCATTCACTTATCAATGATTCCGAAGGAAAGTAGAGAAGTAGGCTGAGTAGCTCTTTTAAAGTCAAATGATATGAAAGAAAAAAAACAATTCAGTTGGAAGCAAAAGTGCTAGCTATTAGCGGTAAATAGATCACTTTACTTTACATTGTACTATATAATTACATTTTTTCATAATAATGACTCGAAATCTAACTTACTTGCATTCAATGCAACCAAAAAATATTTAAATTTTTACAACTTCTTTTAATAATTTTTTTTTCAAATATCCCGCCATTAAAATTTTTTTTAATGGTATTTATTTTCAAAATTGTACCCTATTATGTCATTTATTTTTTATTATTCGATTGTGAAACTATTTAACTTTATTCTTCAGGCGACCGAATCCATTTTAAATCAGGCAGGGTTCTGCATTTGGAATCGCAGAATCTCTCGGGAGGAAATATGTTGTTTTTTGGAGGTTATTAGGCGATACGTATTTTTCCGATTTGCAAAAAAATAGTCCCAAAAAGTGAGGCGTATTTGAATTTTGTGCTTGAATTTTGTACAAAAACTCAATTTTTTTCTTAAAACCTCTATAACTTTTAAACTAATTGAGTGTTCATCGTCTTCTGCCAAAGCGCAACAGAACATTGAAAAAAGGTTTAAAATTAACAAAAGGGTTTTTTCTTGAAAAATGGAAGATCGAGTTTCTCAAAAAACCCACTTTGAATTTTTTGCCATTTTTTAAACTTTTACTTTGATAATGAAGATATATTGTAAGTCTGCCGGCATGATGCTGATAAGATGCCTTTCTTCTATGATTAGAAATTTTTCAAAATTTGTTGGAAAAATAGAAAAAGTGTGGTTTTCCGGAAAATGTATTTTTTCATGTTTTCAAAATTCGAAGAAACGAATGGAAAAGATTTTCTTGAAAGCCCCACACTTTTTATTCTTCTGAATGTTTTTCAAATTTTCTGCTAATTGATGAAAGGCATTTTATAAGCACCTTGCGAGCTAAACTATTACCAAAGCACGAGCTCAAAAAAATTGGCATGTATTTAAATTTGGGTTTTTTGAGAAAATCGATTTTTAATTGTTTGATAAGAATCGCTGCCATTTTGTTAATTTTGAACCTCTTTTCAATTCTCTATCGCATTTTGAAAGAAGACGATAAACGCTATTCGAATATGAAAGAAAATAATGAATATCTTCATTAGGTCAAAAGTTGTAGAGGTCATGGGCAAAAATTAACATAATTGCGATTTAAATCCAGATTTTATTTTTATTCTATACTTTTTATTTAGAATACAACACAGTAACATTTTTTGTTAATGGGGCCTTACCCCAACTTAATTTTGTTACTCAGTACTATTGTAGTAATAATAATTACCTTCTTAAGATTATTGCAAATTTATTATTTTGAAAGAATATTAAAATGAATAAACGTCTTCTACGTATAATGTGATTTAACAATAAAAATAATTAATAAGTTCATATTTATATGGGTTCTGAAGGCGAAAAACCAACATTAGTAAAAGAGGAATCGCAAAACAAGGAAAACGAGCAGGATAATAAAACTTATGCTGTTCTATAATATGTGTACTTCTATATTTATTTCCTAATATGTTTTACTACATTATAGAACTTCGTTCGTTTTTGAAACACACAGTTACAGGCTTATAATTGTTCATCTTGTGATATCAATAATTACTTCGTTCTATTTTAAAAGATTCTAATACAACAATTATAAGGAAAAAAGGATTTATAAGTTATCAGCGAAAGGAATATAAAAGTGCACGGAAAACATATTAATTGACGAAAGATTAACAAAAGTTGAGTGAGTCGAGGACACTGTGACATTGTGTACATATTTCATAACATTTTGCATCTTCATTTAACAACAAATAGTAGTTTTCATTTTGAGTTGCATAAAACTTAGGATCTGTTGACGAATGAAAAAACCAAAATTATGTTGTATATTCATTTATTCAATATCAGATACACGTTGTTTTCAATGCTCAATAAGAAATTGCTGTTGAATGATAATACAAAATAACTTAAAATATTGCGAAAATGTCGCTATGTTTTCGTCATACTCTACTCTTGTTAATCTTTCGTCAAATAATGTTAGTTTGTCCGGGAAGGTAGAATGTGGAGCATTAAATTAGAAGCAAAAACTGAGCCCCTATTTTGACGCTCCAAGTGGAAGATTTGGAACTTTGTGCCCATTAGAGCGCCGAAGTGGGGGCAAAAATCAGATTGGAATAGCTTCTACTTTAAAACCGTAGCCCCTACAAATGACAGCGTGAAGAGCGTCAAAGTAGGGCCTATATTTCGACTCGGGTAAAGTAATGGTAAAGTAATGGTAAAGTAATATGGCATTATAATTGATAAAAGAAACAAAATTAATATTTAAACTGTTGCAATTATAATGAAACGTTGAAATTTACGTTAAATGGCCATGCCGTAATTGCAACAAGTTGCTTTTGCAGCGTTAAAAAATAAAAAAACATAGTGATTGTCATTGCAGTCGGGCCCCTGCATATTGGCAACCCGTTAACGAGGCTTCAAGTGGGTTGCCAGTCTGCAGGGGCCTGACTTGATTGACAGCCACTTTGTTTTTTTTATTTTTTAACGATGAGAAAGCAAGTTGTTGCAATGACGGCATGACCATTTAACGTAAATTTTAACGCTTTATTATAATTGCAACAGTTTACATATTAATTCTGTTTCTTTTATCAATTATAATGCTATATTACTGTACCATTACTTTACCGTTACGCTGTAGCGTAATGTTTGCGTTCGGACGGTCCGCCAGGGTTTCCTACCAAAATACTGAAACAGAACCTCTAAATATTTTAAGTACCCTTTTTTGGATTCATGTACAGTCATATCTGCTGACAAATATTAATTTTCCACCAGTATATTGAGACATAACCTCAAAACTTTCCGACTACCTATTTTTGGACAAGATCTGATCTTGTTTCCTAATAAATATCAATTTCCAATCGATAGAATCAGACATAACCTCAAAACATTCAAACCACCTATTTTTGGATATAAGATATCGTCTCATTTGCTTAACAATATGAATCTCGCATCAATATAAACAAACACAACCTCAAACATTCCAGCTATTGATTTTTTTATAAGATCCAATCATATTTGCTTATAAATGTAAATTTCACATCAATATAATGAAAGATAACCTTAAAACATTCCAACTACCTACTTTTGGATAAGATCTAATCTTATCTGCTGATAAATATCAATTTCCCATTAATATAATCATAGATAACTTTTAAATATTTCCACTGCCTTTTTTATATAAGATCTAATCATATTTGCTGCTAAATATCATTTCCCTTCGAAATAATCAACACTACCAAACAAATTAAATAATTTTACTGAATGCAACGACATCTGGTATTTCTTTCCTTAATCAGTTACCAACTCTGTAACGATATCAATGTGCGAAGGACCTTCTTCTATGTTCTGTTGCGTGATCTGATTCCTATACCCTGAAGTTCCGTTTTTCGGCGAATTGCATTTTCGGTAAATTGTTTTTTCGTCGATTTAAATACCTACCCCGATGCCTGTAGAGCAGGCCGAAAATCTCATTTTCGATTATCGATATGATGAAAAATTGTATGCATGACTCGAGCCGAGGCAACGATTTCACTCGTGTGATATCAGGCCCTCACTTTGCTCGGGCAACTAACTTCACACTCGTGAAATCTTTGCCTTTCGAACCTCGTCACGTAATATACTATTACGTGGTTCGAAACAAAACAGGCAAGAGGACATAATTTTGTTTCGAGACAAATTTTTCTCTGAGTTTTCGCATTAATATAGGGAAAAGTATTGTTAAAATAATAGGAGTCAGTATTCAACCCAATTCTTTTACCTATACTTCTGACAATATTGATGCCAATCCATAATTTCCTATCATACTTTTTCATATGTGCACTGAATACCAAATTGAATTTGAAAATTCTAAATTTAATACAGCGTTTTTGAAGCCATTTCGAGTCCTCGTCGAGCTCTAGTAAATCGTGAAAAGAGCTGGGTAAATGAAACTAATTTCGAGACAAAAATATTAAAAATAAAAAATACTGAAAAGCTATCAAAAATCAATGAGAAGTGTATCAGAAATAATAAAAAAGCACAACATCTTTTTCCACCCACTTTCAAATCGAATTTGTCCGCAATCTTTTACAGTGACATGAGTTAGGATTCCTACATGAAATTGAGCTACTAAAACGGGATATCCAAATATCGCGTCCTCATGCGGCCATCTCAGATGGCTTGCTAAAGAAAAATTGTTCCCCAGAATTTTTCGCGTTTTCAATTTTGGTATACATTTTTCACATTGTTTTTAAGGAATTTGGGGGTTCCAGTTACTTCCTTCAGGGCCTTGATTCTTATTTTTCATGTTCTTACATTAGTTTTAAGAAAAATGTCAAATTTCGTTTTTTCAAAATTGCAAAAAATAGTTGTGCCAAATCTTCCGAGGAATAACACTTGCTACTGACTTAACTATCGTGGAATAAACAATTGGCCCGAAGAATTTTTTTCTAAAGTATGCTTAATTTTTTAAAAATTCTTTACAGTCCACTATGGTTCTATTTTCGTTGATTTTATAAATCGTTATAAACATTTGATTAATTTGAAGATGAAGTGTACGTGGAGAACACAGCCTTTGAAATCATTTTATTTTGAAACGGACATACCACGCTGAAAAAACCAGTTCTCGTTAGATCACTGAAGTTAAGCAGTGTTGGGCACGGTTAGTACTTGGATGGGTGACCGTCCGGGAATACTACTAACTACGTGCTGTTGCCATGTCGTGGGTGTGGTGAGCCCACACTTGTAGTTATTTACTACAAGAAACTATCCACCTAGAAACACTACCCGAATCGGGTAGTGTCACGCCTACCCCGAATAAAGGGAAATGGCTTAATGGTATACAATAGATTTAAAGATTATCCGTTTGTCAGTTTTATTACAAAAAAGGAAAAAAACTGTAGGTGAAGGAATGAAGAAGACTCAAGCACGTTAGTATAAGATTTGTTTTATTGCTTCATTTTCAGTATCTCGAAATCGAGAAGCATCAACGATCGAGATTTGTCGACTTTTAACAATACATTTGTATATAATTAAATCTAGATAGCGTACAATTGCTTAAGAAATTAATACTAATGAGATCATTGGTTGGTAAAGCAAATTATTGAAAAAGTCACAGGCAAAGAACGCATTATAAGCACCACTCCTTGCGTTCGGAATACTTAGTCACGTTAAAAAGTCTCTTTCATCATCATCTTCTTTCATCCGGAAGTAAGACGGTCCGGCCTATCTCTTTTATTTAAAATTTATACACATTCTCTCTTTCTCTCCGTCTTTCTTTCACACTGTAGTTTGTTAAATTCTACATACACTGATCTTATTACATTTTGGATGGAATCTCCAGAGTTCACAGCACCATCTGAGGATCAAGAACTCAGTCATTTCCTTGAAAGAGAACGCAAGTCTTCACGGTTCGGCCTTCTTTTTCGAGGAATGGGGTGACTTCAGATCAAGGATCGATCATCAATATTCGATCACGAATTTATTTGCTAGGGACGAGGTGAAGATGTCGATTGTTGATCTGGAATCTTGAATTTCTTCTACTCTTAAGTCTTCTATCACAAAGTTTAGAATGTTTTTCGATAAGCAATTACTTCATATCATCAAGAGCGGCCAAGAAACGAGGGCGCAATGGAACTTTTGAATATTGAAGATATTCCCAGTTTGAATCTTCGGGATGGCCAAAAGAGTGTAAAGACCTATCCAAACCGTAGTACGTCTTCAACGGAAACATTATGATCCTGTTGCTTGGTTCTGGTGATGACGTGCCAAACGAACTTTGGCCCCCTGCGAATGACTATCTCATCTTGAATCTGTAATAAAAAATGAGATAATAAATTACAGAATTCTAATATTAGTAATATCTACAATTAGCAGTAGAGTTTCCCTCATTTGTTAAATTTGAAGTTGTTTTTCATGATAGGTACCTCAATCGAAAATTTCACTTTCAATGCCTGTGGAGCGGGTTGAAAATCGAGTTTTCTACTCTAGGGAAGAAAGTGACAGATCAACGTGAATGGCGGTATTTTTCTCTCCACTCACGCATTATGTATTGTAGTTAAGGTGAGGGAATCCAAGATGTCTGCACGCTGAGGGCCAGACAATAATACCCCTAGTAGCAAAGTCTGCCTTGTATGACAGAAGCCAGAGTCTGGCTCAGCATTTGCTCCCTCTAGACGACCAGACTGGCGGGAGAAATGATCAGACCAGACGAAAGTTTAAACACTAATAATTAATGTAGAATATAAATAATGATATTGAAAATCTAGCAATCGGAAATTTGAACGATTCAAAAGTATATGACCAAACATGCAAGCATGCAAGCTTATGCGACAACAAGTTATGTTTTTAATATTTCAGTGTGTCTCCTGGAATGCTGTGACCTCTCAGCTGTATATTCTCCCAGAAAGGGCTGAAATATAGTGTAAAACTATTACAGAAACCTATTTAGTACCATTTTACGTTATTTTAATTTTGTCTGGTGTATGTCATGACCAGCTTGGGCCAGGATTTGCTAAACCAGACTCTGGTGTCAGAACAGCACGCCGAAGCGGAACCAGCCGGGCGCCAGACTGCAAACAGATTTTTCTTTTTCTGGCACCCAGCTTGCGCTAGTCTGCAGTTATCTTGCTACTAGGGACGAATTGCTGTCAGAGTTGGTATCCCTATTTCCCTCATACAATTCACTGGAATCTTCTTCATTACAAAAATCGATACAATTACAAAATTTTTTCAAGCTTTAAGCATCAAAAGTCGAATTTCGATTATCGGCATGATGAAAATTTGTATGCATAACGAGGGTTTATGCAACGATTTCACTGTACTATTTGCTCTCACCCACAGATTTCGTTCCGAAGGCCTATAAAGATGAATAAAAATGTAACTTTCTGCAGACTGCCATTTTGAAAATTTATATTTATATTTTCCGCTACATTTTTACATTCTCATCTAGAGAAGCTATTAGATTTGTGTAGAACTTGACCCCCTTGGTTTTTGTCAAATGTCCACGTTTTGAGACCCCCTGAACCCAAAAAACAGGTTTTTACGAATGTGTCTGTCTGTATGTATGTATGTCTGTCTGTGAGCACGATAACTTTGGAAACGAATTGACCGATTGGACTCTCCTTTGATGTACTTTTTTAGTATCCTAAACTAAACGTCAAGTTCGTTAGCCAGCCGTTTTGGATGAAAAATCAAAGAGTGAGAGCATTTTGAAAATTTTTCAGACCATTTTTTCAAAATTCAAAAATTATATGTACGGCCGCTTATAGCACTCGAAAATTCAAACAATTTATTCTTCTAACATTTTTAGATAAAATGAAAATATTCAGATTTACAGCATTTTCAAAATCCAAAAGAAGGAAAGAAAATTAACATTTTCAGCCAAACAACGCACGATACGAAGAAAAGTCAAGATAAGAAAAATGTTTCTTTCTGTACGTCCTACAAGATTATCATAACGACATTCTGAATTTTCTTGAAAAATCGAAAATTCACATTTTTATTGCACAAAAAATAATTAAAAATAAAAAAATTCAATTTTACGGCCAAACTATGCAACATACGACAAATAATGATTGAACAAAATTTGTGTGTAAAAAAAAGATCTACAAATTTGGCATGAGTCACTTTTTTATAGGATGTGTAGTTTTTGTTTTATTCGTAAAAAAGAACATTAACAGTGAAAAAATCAGCCCGATAAGTGGGCACATTCTCATCAAAGCTTTGCTTATTTCATTTCTTTTTCATCTCGTGTGTGTTTTTTCACAATATTCCATTGTTTTTATGTTCTCAATACTATTTATGACCATTAAAACCATAAAATAATTATCATTAATGCTCATGGTACTTGAAAATTTGTATTTTTACATTCTCATCTAGAGAAGGTATTTGTGTAAAAATTTGACCCCCTCGGTTTTTGACAAATATCCACGTTTTGAGACTTCCTGAACCCAAATAACAGGTTTTTACGAATGTGTCTGTCTGTATGTATGTATGTATGTATGTCTGTATGTCTGGCTGTGTGTGAGCACGATAACTTTCGAAGGAATTGACCGATTGGAGTCGCCTTCAACATACTCTTTTAGTCTCTCAAACTAAAGGTCAAGTTTGTTAGCCAGCCATTTTGGATGAAAATCAAAGAGTGAGAATATTTTGAAAATTTTTTAGACTATTCTTTTCAAAATTTGAAAATTATATGTGCGACCGCTTATCCACGGAAAAAATTAGTCGTTGAAATTTTGAATGACTGAGTCAACCACTCTAGGATAAGGTTAAACGTATGCCATAAATTGGAAGAATCATCTTACAAACCTTGATTGATAAATGTTTAAACAGTAGAAAGAGTTGTCGAAAGTCCAAAATAATTTCAATGACAATGTGAAGACCAGAGGAATAGAGTTCTTGAAACACTGATACACTAATGCTTCGAAGCCAGTCAATGAAACTTTCGATGACTCCTAACGAGTTTTTAGAAAACAGTATAGCCAAGTCAAAAAAATATATATTTCGCGGTTATATTTACTATATTGTTATTCACATAGACTCACGCTTAAGTTATATTTATTTTTAGAGATACACACGAACCTATGAAAAATCGAAAGAAATTTTGCGGCGGGATTCGAACTACCTAACACCTATCGAACGCAACTTATCCCTGACCACTAGACCCCACAGCTAACTTAACACATTGAATATTTTGCACAAATGTCAGTGAAAAGTCAAATTTAAATCGGCGCTCATTTGTTCATTGCCGGTGACCGCGACTCCATTCAGACTGATACATATACCACTTCACCTGATCATCCAATGTGACTGTACATTGTGAATATATAGATATGTAGAAGACAGTCAACGAATTCTTCGAGAACTTATAAATCAGTTATTCGTTTCTGTGCTAGAGTTATTGTATTCCAAATCGTTTGGAATCTGGAGGACTTTTTATGAACGATTGAATGTTTGCCTTGAACTTTGTCAAAATCTGCTGAATAAAAATTCGAAAACTGTTGTTCCTAGATTGTATTCCAATAATTCGATGACTTTTTTCACTTTTTCGATGAAGTCTGCGGTTCTTTAATCAAAATTATACGAGATTCTAAAAAAAAGTGGCCTATCCTAGAATGGTTGACTAGTCAAGTGAAGTTTTGACAACTTATTTTTTCCGTGTAGTACTCGAAAATTCAAACAATTTATTTCCATTACATTTTTCGATAAAATGTAAATTTTCAGAGTTACAGCATGTTCAGAATCCAAAAAGGGAAACGAAAATTAACATTTTCAGCCAAACTCAGGAAAAAGTCAGGAAAAGTCAGGGGAAGAAAAATGTTTCTTTCTGCACGCCCTACAAGGTTATCATAACGACCTTTTGAATTTTCTTGAAAAATCGAAAATTCACATTTTTATTTCACAAAAAATAATTAAAAATCCAAAAATTCAATTTTACGGCTGAACTATGCAAGATGCGACACATGATGATTGAACAAAATTTGTGTGTAAAAAAAAAAAGAGTTTTTTGTTCCTTACCTACAGGTAGGCCCGGAATTGGCAGATCGGTACATGGGAAGTCCTACCTAATACAACGCTGCTGAAGGCTGGTGACTTTCTCAGCATAAAACGTCAACCAATTATGACTCTCTCAGTTTCCATTCCTTGCCCCCCCCCCCCCTCACCCGTAATCTTGACGTAAGAGAACTACGAGAAACTATGCATGTAAGAAAACTAGATATTCTATGTCTACCTGAGACGAAGAAAAAGGGATGCGAAAGTAGAAACATAGAAAATGTGGTGTTGAAAGGCGATTTTGAAATATGGTCAGGAGTAGATAGTGAATCATATCGTAGTCAAGGGGTCGGTTAGATTATGAATGAAGAAGGAAGGCAGCATCTCAAAGATCAAGGATGTATCGCCCAGATTTCCGCGGGTTAGAATGAAGGTAGGAATCAGAAGATTGTTCATCATAGTGTGCTACGCCCCAGTTGATAGTCAGCAGAGAGATGTCAAAGTCGTCTTCTGGGACACTTTAAATTATACAATAAGTGCTAGCGATCATGGTGAAAGAATCATTCTGCTAGGAGATATGAACGGATGGGTCGGCGTCCAACGTCAGGGTACAGATACAGAAAGGGTGCCAAGTAATTCTGGGGATCCAACAAGAAAAAATTGTAACAGGGAAAAATTAGTTAGGTTATGCTTAGAAAAGGGCCTATTTATTACAAATACTTGGTTTTTACATAGAATGATCCACATGTACACCTGGCGTAAAGAAAATAGCCACAGTATAATTGACTTCGTTATCACGGATGAAAGGCTAAGAGAACTAGTCAAAGCTACAAGAGGCATGAGGGGCTCTGAATGCAATACTGACCACATTATTTCTAGTCTCCAAAATAATCTTAGGGCGGGGATGGAGAAGAAAGAGAACCAAACAAACGCGAAACAAGATTGAAAATTCACAGAAACCGGAAGTACGGATAGATTTTTAGAATAAGTTAAACAAACGCATAGATAGGGCAACGTGAGAAGCGCTTATAAGCAATAAAGATATAGAAGGCGCATGGACTATGCTACGGGATATCATTGTTAAAACCGCGAAAATTAACGTGAATAAAACCAAAATCATAATTTTTAAGGAAAAGGTGATAAAAAAATGTGCAACATTGTCCTAAGTGATGGGAAATTAGAACAAGCTGATAAGTATATATATATATATATATATATATATATATCTAGGTAGCCTATTCACTAGTGACGTGAAGATAGATGGGGAGATAGATAGGCGCATAAACGAGGGTCAGAAGGTTATCGGTAGAGCAGGGTCCAGAAGTAAAAATATATATAAAAAAAAAGCTAAAATGGCAATACATAATTCTATATTTGTACCGACTGTGCTATACGGTAGCGAGGCATGGACCTGTTAAGAAAAGGATAAAGGTAGAATGAACATGATTAGCATGATACCTCTGCGCACAATTTGTACCACAATTTGTACTCCTGTACCACAAGAATGTGGCACAGAAGAGATATTAGTTGTCATTTGGGAAAGAAATATCAGTTAAGGTGGTTCGAACATCTTGAAAGAATGAAAGATGAGCGACTGACCAAACAAGTGTATAAAGGTGAAGCTTATGGCAGCATGCCCAGAGGTAAACCGTCAAAAGAATGGTTAGAATCTGTCAATGAGGCATTAATCCGAAGGGACATATGAAGTCATAGAAACACGAGAGCTTGCATGAAAAAAAGCATGGACGTGAAGGAACCTAGAGAAGTATGCCAGGAGAGAAAAGTGTGGCGACAGATAGTTTATAAAAATAATGTGAGTAGAGTGAATGACGCCTGAAACAAAAGACCATGGATAATAATAGGCCCAAGTGGGGAACCACCCGTAACAATTTTGTGAGGCTCTTCACTTGGGGTGATCGCTAGAGAGATTAATCAGCCACCTGGGTCGGAGCAGTGTTGCGGGACGAACGTGTTATTCGAATGAATAACACGAAAATTCTAGATCAATCTAAAAAATCTATACCTCCTTCCACGCATTATTATTTTCCAACCGAGCAAGTCACGCATAGTCCGAAAGGGAAATGGCCTAATGATATAATAATAATTAATGCTCATGGTACTTGAAAATCCGAACAATTTATTCTATTTTTACATTCTCATCCAGAGAAGGTATTAGATTTGTGTAAAATTTAACCCCCCCTTCCCCGGTTTTTGTCAAATGTCAATTATACAATTATACATTAAAAAATTTATCATATATATGTTCCAAAAACAACTTAGATACTTTTTTTCGTCCCTTTTCAGATAGTTAGAAGAAATCTCTCTGATTTTATGATTTATTAGAAATATACTGAAATGTACGCTGAAGTGAAGGAATTTCCTTCTTCATTTTAAATCAAATACATATTTAGACATTTTTATCTGAAGAACATAGAACATAATATATTGTCGTTGCGAAAGCGGAAAACAAATCGCGCGACGTGAGCGCGCTCAAACTTTTGAGTTTCCATTAAACGATGAACAGAAACGAGCGTGGAGTGCAAGGTTTACATGATTTTTAAACTAAATATCGAGCGTGAAGCGCGAGTGTTTTGATGAGAATGTGTTCCTTATGGTCGATAGAACCTTAAGTAAATTAGTTCCTCTTTCCATGTAAAACGTACATAATTAAACCAAAAGCAGGTCATAACGATGAAGCTAACTAAGAGATATATATGCATATATATGCATAATCAAGCACGAAGCGCGAGATCCAACAGGTGAGCGCCCTAGGGGCGATCAAACTTGCGAGCCGCGCGCAAAGCGCGCGATGAGAATGTGCCCGCGAAGCGTGCAGATTTTTTTCTTTAAAATAAGTTTTTGAATAAAAGCTTGAAGTTGCATACGGAAGGGGTAAATATTAATTGATTTTTCTAAGGACATCATCATTCTTTGGCCATAATGGAAACGAATTCGTGCTTAATTTTTAAAAGGAATGGTTAACCATATATACATGTTTAAGGGTCACCACGCACAATTAGCAGGGATGTCAATGAAATTGAAGGATATATTTCATCCAATACAACTAAATAATTTTTTAGTAGAAGAAATAACATAGATAATATAGATAATGGTAGATAATGGTACTGTGAATTGAGACTTCGGAACGAATAAGTAGACATTTTTGTTTGCTGAAGTGGAATTGAATCCTGACAAGGTAAAAAGAAGAATTTTTAAAACATTTTTTTATGATATTTATGTACGTTCCCTACATTAATTGAATTTCCAAAAATTATTTGAAACTTCACTTTGATTGCCAATGTAAAAAATAATGAGCTGGCATTTTACATGATTTTGACATCATGCCTTCACAGCATCTTAATGCATTACTAAATCTTATATCAAATTTAGTTTTTAAACGAATTATTTATAATTTAACAAAACAATGGGATAAGGTTTGCAAAAACGGCCACCTCATTTTATGAAAACCACTTCGTAATAAGTAATAGAGAAAGTAATGGGCTGTCAAGCCCATTACTATTAGAATTTGCTATTTTATAGTTTTTTTCATTTGCCAATAGTTAAAAAATAAGAGAATAGAGAACATTTTATTTTTTAATGAATATGCTGAATTTTCAGTATTTCCAAAAACTTTCAAAATTGAAGGCATCCGAAGTTATATAATTTATTTGAAAGTTAAAGTTTAAGAAATTGAGCTATTTTAACAAAATTAGTTGGAATTAAATAATAAAAAAATGATGAGATAAAAATTATAAGATGGTTAAATTTCGAACTCGGTCGAAATTGAATCATTTCAAAGGTCACATGCTTGACGTTCAGCAATGAAAATTTGTAATTGCTAAATTCCTAAATTGACAATTACAAATTCAATGATTTTAAAAACAGAAAAAATGAGAAAATGATATATTTCATGCGCTTAAATCTTGGACAATTATGTATTTCGATACTGTTTTGAAATTTCATAGGATTTAAATAAATAAATAAATATGTGTGTCTGTGTGTGTGTTTGTGGGTGTGTGTGTGTAGTTTAAAGCTACAAAATCGTAATAATTTCAAACTTAAGAAATTCAAGATCGCACACGATTTTGATTCATATGAATTAAACAATTTTAAAAAGTAATACTTTAAGAATTATTCATTTTTAACGGGAAGACTTTCAAAACCTTGAACAATCGAAAATTTCAATATGTCTTAAAACCAACTAGATTCTAAAATTAGACTGTATCCAAGCACTTAAGATGGAATAATTTTCATATTAAAATGATGATAATTTGCAAACTAAAAATTTCTAATTTGGAGGTTTAAAATTAAACTATTTGCATTTCAATGACTGGACAATTTTAAAATTGAAACAATCTCTTGAAATTGTACGATTTTCATCATCTGAAATAAATTCTACTCGAAATTTCAACTTTAACAGTATTCATAAATACAGTTTCAAGCTGATCTACTTTGAACTACTTTAAATCGTAATCATTGTAACGCCAGAAAACTATTATTCCAATGCGTTCACAGTTAAAATTTCTCAAACTGGAATTTTGGCGAGTGAATGTTCGAAATTGCACCCTTTCATATAACCAGCGTTCAAAATTCAAAGTTTAAATATTGAAACGATAATATTTCATCAATTTATAAGCTGGGTCTGAGTTGTATCATTTTAGCCTCGAAAAATCTACATTCAATTTTAAACTAAAACCATAGGAGTGAAATTTTCACTAATTTCGGTTCAGAGATTGGTTTGCTCCGAAATTTCCACCTATTTTATCATTGAAGAAAAAATATTTGATATAGATGAAGCAAGACTAGGAAAAAATGAGACAAAAGAGAAGTAAAGAGATTGATTTGTGGAAAAGTGTATTGCTTCGTGGATCAGTCCATTGCTCATGGAAAATTGCATTTCTTTGTAGGAAACAAATTAAGGACTTTGTTTAAATTCATTGGAAACTTTTGCTGGACTTATTGTTAGACAGCCTCCACTCCCATTATTACGATATTTATTCATTCGTATTTTAATTTCAGTATGATCCTTACGGTTTAATATTCTCCTTGTTATTTGATCTGGCTAATTTGGCACCAAGAAATCTGGGAGGTTTATTATTCTCACAGAATCTTCCCTGAAAAAAAATGATATAGTTATTCAGTGAATTGCACTTTCACAAAGCCGAAGTTATCAATCAATTGACAAAATTATTAGTTACATTAATTCAAATACGTCGTATAATAGAAATAATGGAAAAGTGTGTTCGCAACCACCAACCGAATCGAAATTTAGGCCCTACTTTGAACCTATAACTCCTACCTTAGTAGGCGCTGGAGCAGCAAACTAGGTTCAAAATAAGCAGCGATTTCAATTCAATTTCGACCCTACTTTGACGCTAAAAATGTCCGAAATCGGTCGTTTTTTCACGTTTAGCGTCAATGTAGGGTCTAAATTAGAGCCTACATTGGTGCTCCAACCCCTACACTGGCAATAATAATAATAATAAAAATAATAATGGCGCAATTTCGGTAATGGTTATAAATTTTTATTTCGAGTTTCCTTCTCTGCAAAAATACTTTTACTATCAACTGTACCTCAGGAACTTAATATTAAGACAAAACTTATGAAGTATAAAATTCTTTGTTTGTAGTGTTTTTATCATATAATTTGAAAACTTATTTCCTTAAATATCGTTGACGATCAAAGTTTAGTGGAAAGATTACTCAAGAGAATGAAACCGATTTGGGTTGAAGTTACAGACTAGTCCGACAATTTTTTAATTAATTTTTTTGTCCGTAACTTCCAAATTTGATTGTCTTTCGCAAGTACGAAAATCTGATTTATATATTCTTTTCTGGCTACTTCGGATGATAGCATTCGATAACTTAGGGCTCGTCCATAAACTACGTAGCCACTAGAAGGGAAGGGGGGAGTAGTGGAAAATACTACGCTAATCTACGAGGGGGAAGGGGAGGGCTTTTAACCCTAGCTACGTAGCTTAAAGTACAGATGTCACTACGGCGCACAGTGGACCTTTTTTGAAATTCTGTCTCAAAATCGTAGAACTTTGAATCGGAATGACCTAGAGGTCCTAGAGGGATATTTTTTCTTTAATTTAAGAAAAAGCCTTTCAGAATATAGAAAAATTATAGAGAAAGTCAGAAAAAAATTGTGACCTTGAAAATCTGTGTTGAAAATGGAATTTTTGGCAAAAAAATCGTTTATTGAATACCAAAAACGCTTAGATCTTACATTTTATGTGCTATACATGTTTTTATATAGATTTTTGAATGCCCAATCCGAATCTGACATGTAAATTTTTGTAAGACAAAATTCAAAATGGCGCCGCCAAAATAGCAGACTAAAATTGTAAAACGAAAGCGATTTTACTAAAATTTGCTACAAAGTGATTTTTCAGGTCGCTGATTACAAATTCAAGGTCAAAATTAAAGAATTAAAAATGGCGGATCCAATATGGCGGCCCAAAATTGTAAAAGGAAACCGATTTGACCAAAATTTGCTACAAGGGGGTTATTCTGGTCGCTGAATTCAAATACGGGGTCAAAATTAAATAATTCAAAATGGTGGACCAAAAGTGTGCAAAAAAAAACAGATTTGACTGCTGTTTTTAATTCTGGAATTTTGACTTTGGATTTCAAATCAGCCAGCTGCAAATCCTTCGATAGGCTATTTTAAGTCAAATAAATTTTGTTCTATAATTTTGGTCCACCATATTGGATCCGCCATTTTGAATTTTCCAATTTTGACCCCGGATTTGAAATCAGCGACCTGAAAAACCCCCTTGTAGAAAAATTGTAGGCAAATCGGTTTCCTTTTACAATTTTGGTCCACCATATTAGTCCACCCATTTTGAATTTTTCAATGTTGACTCTGCATTTGAAATCAGCGACCCGAAAAACCCCCTTGTGACGCATTTGAGTCAAATCGGTTTCCTTTTACAATGTTGGTCCACCATATTGGATCACCAATTTCGATTTTTTCAATATTGACCCTGCATTTTAAATCAGCGACCCGAAAAACCCCCTTGTAACAAAATTTTAGTCAAATTGGTTTCCTTCTACAATTTTGGTCCGCCATATTGGATTCGCCATTCTTAATTTTTTGATTTTGACCTTGGATTTGTACTCAGCGACCTGAAAAATCTATAATTTTTCTATATTCGGAAAGGTTTTTTCTGCAATGAAAAAAAAATATCCCTCTTTCTACGATTTTGAGACAGAATTTCAAAAAAGATCCACTGCGCGGCGTTGCTAGTGTAGCTAGTATCAAATGTTCAATTCAGAGAAAAATTGAGTTTTTATTAAATAATTTATAAAAATATTTATTTAAACGATAAAATAAATCATTTAACGTGTTCACAATTGGCACTTGGTTTTCATCATTAAATTATATGGATTTGTGTTGAACGTAAAGTAAATATATACAATAAAATAACACCTTCTTCCGCAAAATATCGATTTAGAAGGGGGAGTATATGATGAAAAACCTACGTAGATTTTAGGGGGGGGGGGGAGTGAAAAATCCACGGTAATCTACGAGGGGGGAGGGGGGAGGGGGACTCAAAAAATGACTCAAAACGGGCTACGTAGTTTATGGACGAGCTCTTAAGGCTCAAATGGGAACTTTAGATTCGGTTTTGTAAGAAGTTTAACATTTTTTGAAAGAATCCTTTCCTTTTTGATTACAGAACTTTATTACTGCTAATATCGAGAAACTGATCGATTCATACAGTCGCAAACCAATCCAGTTTCAAAAATCTTAATCTGCAAATGACAGATACTCAATTCACAGAGTCGCCTTTTCGATGGGCTCTTGTTTCCTGGGTGTAGCTTCTAAATATTCAAAGTAGGGCCTGCAGGTTTAAACGGAGTCAAAGGAGGCTCTAATGTTTCATTCTCTAGGAGTAAGAACCTCAAAGTAGGGGCTATAAGTTTAAATAGTGTCAAAGTAGGGGCTATAAGTTTGAATAGCGTCAAAGTAGGTTCTAATGAGGAGCTGAAGGTTCAAAGTAGGGTCTAAATTTCGACTCGGGTAGCACAAAGAAATAGAGAAATACGCACTGTTCCAACCCTATACAGTGTCTCAACCTGTACGACACTCCATTCTAATTGAATAAGTACAATTTGACTACTGAATAGTATAAATTTCTACTAAAGTTATTGGTATAATACTTAGGACTATTTTAATTTGTAGTTTTCTACTAACTATTAGTAGAAATGTTTCTAAAGCAATCGATGAAAGATTTCGCACGATTTCAATTAGTATAGTTTTTCTCTAATTCAGATTGAGAGAGAATAAGTTTGATAACATGTTTCAAATTATTACTATTAAATCTTAAACAGTTCTTTGTGACATATACAAGAGAATATACCAATCAATTAACTTATGTAACTACTGAATGTGGAGATGAATAAAAAATATACAAATACATATATATATATATATATATATATATATATATATATATATATATATATACGTTTTGTCCTCCTGTTCACTTTATGAACTTAAAACCATAAGAATTTCATATCTTAGGAAGAAATCAGTCACTTGGACTATGTTCCTTGTTTTATGCGATCAAAGACCCCCGTTAACAAGTGTATATGGAAAAGATCGATTAATTTGGGAAAACAAGTCAATGAACAGTCTCTCACTGCCGAGATAGCGAAATCTGGAACTTCGGACTCTTTTCGACAACCATGAACTCTGCGTAAAAAATCTTGTGCACTAGAAAGAAACACTGAAACAATGAAGATAGAACGAGGATACTTGATCATTGAAAACACATTTGTCGATAAAAGAATTAACACGATTGTCGTAATTATAATTTTCCTCACTTAAAAATGTTCACTTGATTCGCCAATCGAAACAAGAATTTATAATATAGAAGTTTTGCAAGAACTCAAGATAAGAATTTTAAGAAAAAAAATCATTATGCAAGTATAATTTATCAGTCACAATATTTAAATATGAATGAGATTTAAGAATTTCAGGTGTTTACTTATTTGTTTAATATGCTCGCTTCTTGATATAGTTATATTTTCATACGAATTCTCAGTTTTATCCTAATTGCATATTGAGACGAGATTATCCAAAAATGAATAATATTATGGTCAACGAGAAAATCAAGATTGTCCTACAAGTTTCCGGTTTTCGCTTCGTCCCACAAGAACTGATTACAGTGCATAAGATAGACACTAATCATAGAAAATATTAGTCCAAGATAAGAATGCAAGGGTGCGATGACACGACTAGACACTTTGCAGACATGCACACAAAGAAACATGAAGCCAGAAATGAGTGCAAATTGACGTCACACCGCTGAGAGTTTACGAAATTAAGATTAAACATAATTATCTAGTTATATGTCTTCTATTTGATAAAGCTTCATGTTCCACTATATAATAGGTATGGTCTAGTATTACAGAATTTTTTTTAAGGCTAACTGATCAAGTATAGCGCTAGGGAGAGTTCCGGGCGAGCTGGAAATGGGTTATTCTTACGGAAAAATCCCTAGTAGTAGACAGTAAGTATATAATAATGAGTCAAGGAAATATTAATTTTTAATCACGAAAATGGGTCGCTACATAAATTATTACTTATTATTTATTGATGCATACTCTCCTTTACAATTACGACGTGTCAATAACGCTAAAAAACGTGGCATTTATTTATATCACTATTTTTGAGGCTAGAGTTGCTAGAGAAATGAAAAATATCTACGAACATGCAATATACAGTGGAAAGATTGCAAGGAAGTGTCAGTTGAAGTTAATACGGTGAGATAAAGTTGATTTTTGCGTAAACATAAAATCACTTCATAAAAAAGAACGCATAAAAAGAATTAAAATTTTTTTCAATGTACGATGAAAGTGTTTGATTACATTACATAATATTAAATGTACTTTGGAACATTTTTAATCTGATCTGGAGAATACCAAGATTATCCTATGCCAAGAAAAGAACTTGATACGAAATAATCTTTTGCGAAGACGGAAATAACTAACAATCACGTCTAACGAAAGTGCTCAATGCCATTGAAAAAAAATACATTACGGTTTTAGATTAGCATTTTATATTAAAAAAGAACGCAAGCTAGTTTCTGATAAATTACACAAATCACATATATTAAAATGCACTCAAACAAAAGATTTGAATATAAAAATATCTAAATAATTTAAATGTATATTCTTCGCAATGTAACTTGGTCCATCTAGTCAACGTACACAAAGTCACATTCGTGACCTAACATTCAACAAATCCTCATAAAACCGACGACTTGAGTCAGGTAGTTCAAAACACCGTGAACGAAACTGAGCTGAGTGAACTCTACGAATAAAACAGGTGCACGGAACCTAATAAATTCGGTTTATTGATCCATTTAGTTCCAAAAGTAGTGAAAACCCCCGAACTTTAAATTGGCGAAATTTACATCAGCATGAATGAAATATTTAAAAAATGAATACGAACATTCAACACTTTCTGGAAATCTAAACGAAATTACATTTCTTATTTGCCATAGAGCGAATCTTGATAAAATCTGTAATTTGAGTTTGGTCTCTTTAAAACTCGTATGAATGACAATATGCTGACACAGGCTAATAAAACTTTTAAAAATCGGTAGTGTGATAGTTTAAAACCCGTCAATGAAACTAAGCACTTACAGGACAACTTGACGATACCTCATGTAATGATCTGACACTGAGCGAAATTATACAACATGGGTTTCTGGGTTCATCTCGTTTAAAAAAATTAGAACTAAATCGAACTGAACAAACTCAGCCACAAAAGAATGCGATGAAAAATCACAACGAAACCTGTTCTTAAAAGAAGGCTACGATTCTGTAGTTTTGAAAATAGTGAACGAAGTCAAAGGTCGTTGACTCTAAAATTAATGAAAAGAAATAAAAATCCGAACGAAACTTTACATTAAAGAGAGCTGAGAGAGCCTTGTTTCAATTAAAGTGAACGAAACTGCATTTGAAAAATCTTTAAAACGGAGAAGAGAAAAATGAAATGAATGAAAAAAGAATAGAATAGAAAGGCCCTTACTCACATGGCATCCTGTGAGTTACTTTCGTCACTCGCCGGTTTGCAGTACATTTCAAGTTGTTTAATACTGCAAGATTGCAAGCAACACTCGTCGACAAGTCCAGGTCCAGTTGTGCTAGTTGTTCGCAGCTCATCCTCGCTGCTGTACGAAAACGGGCTGTTGTATCCTCTGCCCTGGCAGATGAGGAAGAGAGCATCACTAAGGCTCCTAGAACAGAGCCTAATTGTCTGCTGACCCGTTCCGTATGGCATAGCGTAGGAAAGTCCTAGGACATTTAACAGTACAACGGCCACGAGGACGTAAATCCACGCTTGACAGGATCTCGACGCGACACTCGACTTCATCGTAAACCGGCGTCCATGTGACATCGCGACGCCTTTTATAGCGGTTTCGCTTGGGATAGTGGGTGGGGTGGAGGGGTGGGGGTCTGGGTTTGCTTCTGTGGGGTAGCGGGAAAAGCGAGGATACGATCAACTTGAAATAGACTGCAAGAATTTTGACCTCTGAGTTCCGGTTCCAGTTCCTGCTTTCTCGTTTCCGCTTGTAAATTGAAATCTAACGAATCTATCATCAGCCTATGAATACCCCGAAGTCTAAACTTTAACTCTATCACTAGATTGCACTAATTAAATCCAATCGAGAGATGACTGTGTCTGACTCACTATCGCAGGGTAAATGTACTTTTATATTCACGGATGCGCAAATGTAATCGTTATCACATTGAAACTGACTTCTGAGAATCGTGCACGTTTTGTGATAACGAACTGTAGATTGATTGGTATTATTTAGAGACACGCGATATAATTAGAATTTAGCGATGTTCGAGGAGTCGTAATTGTTAGTTAATCGGCACACTTGTTAGTTCCGACGTTGCGAACTTCCTCTGTGCCACTGCTACAGGCATAGCTTTCATCGCAGTTTTCGTCCCCGTTTCGATGACATGAGGAGGGTCCGATAGGAGGGAGACCTCGCTTGGCGCTAAAAGGCCCCGAGTGTCGCGGTCAAAGATGATAACTTAAGCCCATTTAATTTTTCGTGATCCTCTCCTGCTCGCTGATAATCACTATGTTTGGAGCCGAAAACAGTTGAAAAGTAGATCCAAAGTGCATTTACAACAAACATGGGTGAAAATATTGTTATGTAAAACTGAGCAGCTGGGAAGAGTAATATTTGTTAAAGAGAGTCCGATACTGTGGAAAACCGCTTATCTGAATTCTCTTTCTCTATTGTTCTTTTTATGACTTTGAAATAAACGCACTGATACTTGTCTGGAGTTTTAATTTTTATATAATCCATTACTCTGGTTAAAAAAATAATCATGTGTAAATTCGAAGTTGACAAAAAATAGTTCCAGCAGTGCAATTGGCACCAATTGAGCAATCAAGCACATTAAAAATAAAAGGTCTCAGATTCTTCTCATTGTTCTTATACCAAATTTCGAACGTATTAAGCTCATTACATTTAAAATTTATTTTAAAATATGTAATTAATGTTACAGTATCAATTTTTTCTACAAGTGATGAAACATAACTCGTTTCATTAGAATTGAAGAAAGCGCTTTTAATTCGTTACATTCTGAACGTTTAAAATAGATGGGGCTTGAGATTTGGTCAACATAAATGCTTATAGCATTTTCACTAGAAAATTTATCTATATTTGAAAACAAAATATTTGATGTAACGAGAATATGGTTTTCTGACTTTTTTCTATGTATTTTCTAGACGCAAAGTAGGTATTTGTGCATTCGCTATTTCACCCCTGCGCACGTTGGTAGATCGCATACAGGGCATTATTTCTCAACGGCCCCAACATTAAAAGTCATGTTCTTTGATTTTCTTCAAACTCAGGGAATATATTCACCTACCCAATAGTACTTAATCGACAAATTTATAGACCACAAAAACCACCCCTCTCCAAGTGATGGGGGTGACATTTTCAACCCCAACGCCTGCACGGGTATTTTCAAAAGCTTGTAACTTCCTTTCTATTTTATCGATTTAGATTTTTTATGAGGGTTTTTAAAAGGATATTTTTTACTCTTTTATTATATTTTATTAACGAAAAAAACGAAAAACGTTTTAAGCATTTTTTAAACAATTTAATTGTTTATTTAACTTTTTTAGCAATTTTAAGGTATTTTTATTTTTTTTAAATACCCTCAAAAGAAAGCTTGACCTTTTGGCTTCAAAAAAGATCCTGAGCAAAAAAATGGTCCAGTGAATAGTTTCCGAGATATAGGCCCCGATGTGAAGGCAGTCCTAATGCTCGTGCTCAGACGCAATCCTTTAGTAGTCCACAGACTAGTTTGCAAGTCTACCATTTTTTCAACGCATTCAAGTTCATTCAGAATTACATTAAATCAGCTAATACACAATTTAAGAATGCTTGTCGGTGGGTCAGAGGAAGTTGATTTATTTATTATTTGTTATAAACAAATACAAAATACAAACTACCCTGTTCAGAAGTGATAAAGATTTTTCTCAGTATGAATGATTCCTTACTATTATAGTTCGTCATTTTACAATAATTATTGATTATTCAATGATATTCCATGAATAAGTGCCCAATTTAACCATTGTTAACATATAAACAGTGCATTTTCAAATGAGTCAACTACAGACAAATTATTAATTAACGCCTGTCGTCAATCTACGATTTGTAAAATTATAGTGTCCAGAGTCTACCACATGGAGGTGGCAGTGCGATTTTAGACTTCTTCAGGGTGCTTAATTGAAGTGAGTCCCCTCGCCTCTCACTATTCGAGGTGCTTATTTTTGTGAGTCCCCTCGCTTAGGTTTAGGTTTAGGTTTAGGAAAAATGTCACTCTTCTCATCATAGGATAATCGTTTAAGGTTCAGTTGTCCCTTATCATTCGGGGTGAAAGCATGGTACTTGAGAGTACCGGGTATTCCCGAGTCGAAATATAGGCCCTACTTTGACGCTCTTCAAGCTGTCATCTGTAGGGGCTAAGGCTTCAAAGTAGAAGCTATTCCAATGCGATTTTTGCCCCTACTTTGGCGCTCTAATGGGCACAAAGTTCCAAATCTTCCACTTGGAGCGTCAAAATAGGGGCTCAGTTTTTGCTTCTAATTTAATGCTCCACATTCTACCTTCCCGGACAAACTAACATTATTTGACGAAAGATTAACAAGAGTAGAGTATGACGAAAACATAGCGACATTTTCGCAATATTTTAAGTTATTTTGTATTATCATTCAACAGCAATTTCTTATTGAGCATTGAAAACAACGTGTATCTGATATTGAATAAATGAATACACAACATAATTTTGGTTTTTTCATTCGTCAACAGATCCTAAGTTTTATGCAACTCAAAATGAAAACTACTATTTGTTGTTAAATGAAGATGCAAAATGTTATGAAATATGTACACAATGTCACAGTGTCCTCGACTCACTCAACTTTGGTTAATCTTTCGTCAATTAATATGTTTTCCGTGCACTTTTATATTCCTTTCGCTGATGAGTTATAAATCCTTTTTTCCTCATAATTGTTGTATCAGAATGTTTTAAAATATAACGAAGTAATTACTGATATCACAAAATAAACAATTATAAACCTGTAACAGTGTGTTTCAAAAACGAACGAAGTTCTATAATGAAGTAAAACATATTAGGATATAAATATCGAAGTACACATATTATAGAACAGCATGAGTTTTATTATCCTGCTGGTTTTCCTTGTTTTGCGATTCCACTTGTACTAATGTTGGTTTTTTGCCTTCGGAACCCATATAAATATGAACTTATTAATTATTTTTATTGCTCAATCACATATACGCAGAAGACGTTTATACATTTTAATATTCTTTCAAAATAATAAATTTGTAATAATCTTAAGAATATAATTATTATTACTGCAATAGTACTAAGTAACAAAATTAAGTTGGGTTAAGGCCCCATTAACTAAAAATGTTACTGTGTTGTATTTTCAATGAAAAATATAGAATAAAAATAAAATCTGGATTTAAATCACAATTATGTTAATTTTTGGCCATGACCTCTATAACTTTTGACCTAATGAAGATATTCATTATTTTCTTTCATATTCGAATAGCGTTTATCGTCTTCTTTTAAAATGCGATAGAGAATTGAAAAAAGGTTAAAAATTAACAAAAATGGCAGCGGTTTTCATCAAACAATTAAAAATCGATTCTCTCAAAAAACACACATTTTAATATATGCCATTTTTTTTAAGCTCGTGCTTTGGTAATAGTTTAGCTCGCAAGGTGCTTATAAAATGCCCTTTATCTATTAGCAGAAAATTTGAAAAACATTCAGAAGAATAAAAAGTCTGGGGCTTTCAAGAAAATATTTTTCATTCGTTTCTTCGAATTTTGAAAACATGAAAAAATACATTTTCTGGAAAACCACACTTTTTCTATTTTTCAAAAAAATTTTGAAAAGTTTCTGATCATAGAAGAGAGGCATTTATCTGCATCATGCCAGCAGACTTACAAGATATCTTTATTATCAAAGTAAAAGTTTAAAAAATGGCAAAAAATTCAAGGTGGGTTTTTTTTTTGAGAAAATCGATCTTTCATTTTTCAAGAAAAAACCCTTTTGTTAATTTTAAACCTTTTTTCAATGTTCTATCGCGCTTTGGCGCAGAAGACGATGAACACTCAATTAGGTCAAAAGTTATAGAGGTTTGAAGAAAAAAATTGAGTTTTTGCACAAAATTCAAATACGCCTAACTTTTTGGGATTGTTTTTTTGCAAATCGGAAAAATACGTATCACTTAATAACCTCCGAAAAATAACATATTTCCTCCCGAGAGATTCTGCGATTCCAAATGCAGAACCCTGCCTGATTTAAAATGGATTCGGTCGCCTGAAGAATAAAGTTAAATAGTTTCAGAATCGAATAAGAAAAAATAAATGACATAATAGGGTACAATTTTGAAAATAAATACCATTAAAGAAAATTTAAATGGCGGGATATTTGAAAAAAGAATGACTAAAATAAGTTGTAAAAATTCAAATATTGTCAATATTATTTATTGTGGTATTGGAATGAAAACATTATGAATTATTTTTAACAAATTCTGTAAATAAGTAATGGAAGTTAATAGAAATAAAATTATCTTTTGAGGGTTTTGCAAAAAAATAAGTAACTAATTATGAAATGATATGTATACAAAGTATTTTTTGGTTGAATTGAATGCAAGTAAGTTAGATTTCGAGTCCTTATTATGAAAAAATGTAATTATATAGTGCAATGTAAAGTAAAGTGATCTATTTACCGCTAATAGCTAGCACTTTTGCTTCCAACTGAATTGTTTTTTTTCTTTCATATCATTTGACTTTAAAAGAGCTACTCAGCCTACTTCTCTACTTTTCTTCGGAATCATTGATGAGTGAATGACATCTTGTTTTTTATCATCTATCCACCATACCAGCGCAAACTTCTTTTCTCTTGAAGCCATTTCAGATATTATTTTGATATTTATTACGAAAACAAAGATATTTTCTTTGACTATAACCAATAAGATTGACATTTCTACAAACTGCGGTGTTCGAGCTGGGAGGAAACAACAAAGTATTTGTTACGCGAGCGTAGGCGTCGAGGCAGCGACGCCATATTTGAGCGTGAAAATTTGAAATTTCAGTTACTGTATGCGAACTGCAAAGAGAGCGAAGTCAATAAATCAAAGTTAATAATACGTCAAAGCTGTTATATACCAGGTCTAATTATATCGGAGAAATGTTCATTTCCTTATTTCTAACCGTGTGTGTACTTTCGGGACCATTGTCGTTAAAAATCGCCCAATCAGATAAACGGCACCTGGTGCCGACTGTAGCAAAAGAAAATATGTATGAAGATAACATCAAAGATAACATTATACAGTTAGAGGTACGTGGTAGTCGCTATCCTATCTATTTCATAAAAGAAGTTACTCTACAGAGTAAAAAATATATAAGAGCAATTCCATGTCAAATCATCTGAAGAATTTCAGCCATTGTTAATAGTTTTGATGAAAATTCTAGTATCCTTCCTCTTAGATGTTGCAAGAAAAAAAACCAAAATAATTGTTGAAAAAATCCAAAAACTTAGGAAATATTCAAAATTAAAATTTTTGGTCTTTTCTTCTTTAACTTTCATAACGTTGGTGATTTTAATTATATTAAGGTATATTTTTTAAATTATTCGTAATGGGACGCAGTTTTAGAAATATATTCTTTTTAACTTATGGCAATGGCCATACCACGCTGGAAACACCAGTTCCCGTTAGATCACTGAAGTTAAGCAGTGTTGGGCGCGGTTAGTACTTGGATGGGTGAACGTTCGAGAATAATACTACTGCGTTGCTGTTGGCGGTCGTGAGTGTGGTGAGCCCACACTTGTAGTTATTTACTACAAGAAACTATCCACCTAGAAACACTACCCGAATCGGGTAGTGTCACGCCTACCCCTAGACTCTAGAGGCTCGCCGAAAGGGAAACGGCTTAATGGTATAAAAAAAAACTGCGTCCTATTACGAATAATTTAAAAAAATGACCTTGATATTACTAAAATCACGAAAGTTTTGAAAATTTTAGAAAAGAGGACCAAAATTTTCAATTTTGAATATCCCTCAAGTTTTTGGATTAAGAAAAAAATTATTCTAGCGTTTTTCTTTCAACACCTTGAAGAACGTATACTAGAATTTTCATCTGAATTACTAACAATATCTGAAATCCTTGAGATGATTTGACATGGAATTGCTTATGATTACGATATTTTTTAAGAAATGTGAAGAGATCGACTTTTGAGGCTAGAACTTTCATTCAAGACCCTCCATTCAACTTAACAAATTTTAAAATTACAATTTACAACAAAGATAAATATTATGAAAAAGAAAAATAAAACATTAGTGTTGAGCCGAATTTCCTCTGGAATAGATGACTTGATATCATATCAAACTTTGTATTTGATTTTTGTTAACAAAAATTATTATAAAATGTTATACAGAGATTAAGAAGTGTTTATCGAGGAATTAAAAAAATTATTTTTGGAATTTAGAGACTGAGAAGTGTCTAAGGAGACGTTAAAAATATACAAAAAGTTACAGAGCGTTAAAAGAGAACTTAAAAATTCTGTGAAGATTATAGAGCTTCAAAGGAGACGTTAATAAAACTCAAGAACGTAGAGACAAGCGCTGCAATGTAGGAGCTAAGATTTATGTAGAAGCAAAATAGAATGAAAATATCTTCAAGAGCGGCTAAGTAGGAGCTAGTAGAATAAGCGCTCTGATGGGCACAAATTTCCAAATCTTCCACTTGGAGCATCAAAATAGGGGCTCAGTTTTTGCTTCTACTTTAATGCTCCACATTCTACCTTCTCGGACAAAATAAAATTATTTACGAAAGATTAACAAGAGTAGAGTATGACGAAAACATAGCGACATTTGCGCAATATTTTAAGTTATTCTGCATAATCATTCAACAACAATTTCTTATTGAGCATTGAAAACAACGTGTATCTAATATTGAATAAATGAATATACAACATGATTTTGGTTTTTTCATTCGCCAACAGATCCTAAGTTTTATGGAACTTGAAATGAAAACTACTATTTGTTGTTAAATGAAGATGTAAAATGTTATGAAATATGTACACAATGTCACAGTGTCCTCGACTCACTCAACTTTTGTTAATCTTTCGTCAATTGATATGTTTTCCGTGCACTTTTATATTCCTTTCGCTGATGAGTTAGAAATCCTTTCTTCCTTATAATTTTTGTATTAGAATCTTTTAAAATAGAACGAAGTAATTATTGATATCACAAAATGAACAATTATAAACCTGTAACAGTGTGTTTCAAAAACGAACGAAGTTCTATAATGAAGTAAAGCATATTAGGATATAAATATCGAAGTACACATATTATAGAACAGCATAAGTTTTATTATCCTGCTCGTTTTCCTTGTTTTGCGATTCCACTTGTACTAATGTTGGTTTCTCGCCTTCGGAACCCATGTACATATGAACTTATTAATTATTTTTATTGTTCAATCACATATACGTAGAAGACGTTTATAGATTTTAATATTCTTTCAAAATAATAAATTTGTAATAATCTTAAGAAGATAATTATTATTACTACAATAGTACTAAGTGACAATATTAAGTTGGGTTAAGGCCTCATTAACTAAAAATGTTACTGTGTTGTATTGTTAATAAAAAATATAGAATAAAAATAAAATCTGGATTTAAATCACAATTATGTTAATTTTTGGCCATGACCTCTATAACTTTTGACCTAATGAAGATATTCATTATTTTCTTTCATATTCGAAAAGCGTTTATCGTCTTCTTCCAAAATGCTATAGAGAATTGAAAGAAGGTTCAAAATTAACAAAATGGCAGCGGTTTTTATCAAACAATTAAAAATCGATTTTCTCAAAAAACCCACATTTATATATATGCCAATTTTTTTTTTTTAAGCTCGTGCTTTGGTAATAGTTTAGCTCGCAAGGTACTTATAAAATGCCTTCCATCTATTAGCAGAAAATTTGAAAAACATTCAGAAGAATAAAAAGTGTGGGCCCTTCAAGAAAATCTTTTTCATTCGTTTCTTCGAATTTTGAAAACATGAAAAAATACATTTTCTGGAAAACCACACTTTTTCTATTTTTCCAAAAAATTTTGAAAAGTTTCTAATCATAGAAGAAAGGCATCTTATAAGCATCATGCCGAGAGACTGCGGAAGGATGTCGAGGGGAAAGGAATATTGCCGGAGACGCAGGCGGGATTTAGGGCGCGTAGGAGTACTATCGACAATATCTACGTTCTGCAGCACGTGGTGGATAGAGAATTAGCGAAGAAGGGGAAGAGAGTGTACGCGTTTTTTGTGGATCTCAAAGGCGCGTTTCCGTCGGTGGATAGGGGGAGGTTGTGGGAAGCGATGGAGGATAGGGGAGTAGAAAAAGGCATAATTGAGAGGGTAAGGGAGATATATGAAGAGACCAAAGACAAGGTAAGAGGAGGGGAGGGGATTTCGGAGGGATTCTGGATGGATAGGGGGTTAAGGCAGGGGTTTCCTCTGAGCCCAACGCTGTTTGCGATTTTAATTGCGGATATGGAAAGTAAGCTGGAGGCTGGGGTGGTAGGAGGAGTCAGGATAGGAGGCGTTATAATTTGCTCACTAGCGTATGCAGATGACATAGTGTTGTTGGCAAATAGCGAGGAGGCCTTAAAGGAGATGATGAAGAGGTTGAGAAGATACCTGGATAAGAAGGGGTTAGAGTTGAATGCGGAAAAGTCCAAGGTTATGGTGTTCAGAAAAGGAGGGGGAAGGGATAAGGGAGGAGAGTAGAAGTGGAAGGGAAAGGAGGTGCAGGAGGTGAAAGAGTTTGTGTACTTGGGCTTCGTGTTTCGGAGGAATGGGGGAGTGGATGGTCACATAAAAGAGAGAGTGAGGAGAGCAAATGTGGTGATGAGGCAGGTGTGGGGGTTGGGAAAGAAGCTATTCGCAGATGATTTTGGACGGAGAATGAAGCTGTTTGATTCGCTAGTGATGAGTGTGCTATTGTATGGAGTGGCGGTGTGGGGGTGGAAGGAAAGTGAAGAGGTAAATAGAACGCAGGAGAGGTATGTAAAGTGGACCCTGGGGTTGGCAAGGAACACGCCTAAGTATATTGTCAGGAGGGAGACGGGGAGAACGAGTGTAGGGATTCTAACAGGGAGCAGGGCGTGTAAATATGAGGAGAAATTTTTGGAAGAGGGGGGAAGTAGGCTGGTTAGGGAGTGTTGGTGGGAGATGGAGAACAGAAGAGGGGGTGGGAAGATGGAGGCTGAGAGGGAAAGGTATTTTAGAATGAATGGACTGCAGATGGATGAAGTGAGAAGGATGCAGGAGGAAGGAAGGAAGGAAGGTTTATGACTTGGTTAAGCAAAATGGCATGGAGAGAGAGAAGACAGAGGGGGAAGAGAGAATCAGAGAGTCAAGGTTTAACGGGAACTATGTGTGGATTATACCAAGGACAAGAGCGCAATATTTATGTGTGAAAGGAGAGAAAGGAAGGCAGGAACTTATAGCGAGGATGAGGTGTGGGTGTATGGAGGGTTTCAATAGGTTCTGGCTCCCTCGGGAGAAGAGGATATGTGAAACTGTGTGGAAAGGGGGATGCAAGAGTGGAGCACTGGTTGGAGGAGTGCGTGGAGGTGGGAAGAAGTGAGATGAGCATGGTGGCACTGTTGCATGAAAAGGGGGAAAAAGGGGCAGTAGCATGGGTGAAGGGAGTGTTGGGTAAGATGGAGATGAAGAGAAGGAAGGAGGAAGAGGAATGGAGACGGAAAGATTGTAAATAGGAGAGAAAGTAGATATAAGTAACATGTAAATATTGTAAATAGTAGATAAGTAGTAGGTATTAGAGAGAAAACAGAGGTTGGCAAGCGAGGCAACGCAAAAAAGTAGGGACATGCGTGCGAAGCGAAGCGAGGAAGGCAAGGAGATAAAAGCGTGCGACTTAGAGATAAGAAATGGATGGATGTTAGTCTTTAAGGGTTAGTTTTAAGAAAATTCTGTGAAAATGGAAGTGTAAGCAAGTCAATTTTTTAAGGCCAGCAGGCTGAAAAATAAACGTTTATCTATCTATAAGCATCATGCCGGCAGACTTACAAGATATCTTCATTATCAAAGTAAAAGTTTAAAAAATGGCAAAAAATTCAAAGTGGGTTTTTTGAGAAAATCGATCTTTCATTTCTCAAGAAAAAACCCTTTTGTTAATTTTAAACCTTTTTTCAATGTTCTGTCGCGCTTTGGCAGAAGACGATGAACACTTAATTAGGTCAAAAGTTATAGAGGTTTGAAGAAAAAAATTGAGTTTTTGCTCAAAATTCAAGCACAAAATTCAAATACGCCTAACTTTTTGGGATTGTTTTTTTGCAAATCGGAAGAATACGTATCGCCTAATAACCTCCGAAGAACAACATATTTCCTCCCAAGAGATTTTGCGATTCCAAATGCAGAACCCTGCCTGATTTAAAATGGAGTCGGTCGCCTGAAGAATAAATTTAAATATTTTCAGAATCGAATAAGAAAAAATGAATGACATAATAGGGTACAATTTTGAAAATAAATACCATTAAAGAAAATTTAAATGGCGGGATATTTGAAAAAAAATTATTAAAATAAGTTGTAAAAATTTAAATGTTCTCAATATTATTTTTGCAACACCCACCTCTAAAGTTGACGTTTGCATGCATGTAGATGGTGCCTAAAGGAACTTATTTGAGCATACTGTGCGTGAAAATTTTTTCGCGTATGCGCAGTTTGAAGATGGCTTACTTTAGACACTGGTGAAAAAGCTGCGCATGCGCACATTCGAGATGAGGTACTTTAGACACTGGCGAAGATAACTTTAAACACTGGTGTTGGTATCTTCTTGAAATAATTTTACATTCAACTTGAACAAATGTTTTAATGATTGCAGTTTTGTTTTTAGGGTTTGCCCCCCCCCCGGGGGGAGGCAAAAAAGCATAAGCGCCAACA
>CAKNXH010055303.1:44197-64710 GCA_932178445.1 Andricus quercusramuli
ATGATTGAAGTTTTGTTTTTAGGGATTCGTACCCCCCCCCCCCCCCCGGGGGGAGGCAAAAAAGCATAAGCGCCAACATTTTTTTTCGATAATTTTTTTCCACAAAATTTTTGTCAACAATTTTTTTTTTTCAACATTTTTTTTCACACAATTTTTTTTTCGAAAATTTTTTCTCACAAAATTTTTTTTTTCGAAATTTTTTTTTCACAAAATTTGTTTTTTCACAAATTTTGTTTTCACAAATTTTTTTTCACAACATTTTTTCAGAACATTTTTTTCAATTTTTTTTCAAACATTGAAAACATTTTTTTTTTGTAATTACTTTACTCCACTCTATGCAATATAAAATTAGTATTTTTCGTTACCACCTCCTGACAACTTTTTCGGACGGGCGTTGGAAAAAATAGCGTGTGATACACGTGCGCGTAGGTGATTGTTAACTCGTATGATTGCATCATTCACCTGCGGTTCGAAGCACTCGTCTACGTTTTCGCACTCGCTTCGCTCGTGCGCTAACCACCGACTCATGCTTCGAGCCTCCGGCTTATGCTGCAAAATTCACACTCGCACACAATCACCTATTTTACGCACTTGTATCACAAATAACTATTATTGTGGTATTGGAATGAAAACATTATGAATTATTTTTAACAAATTCTGTAAATAAGTGATGGAAGTTAATAGAAGTAAAATTATCTTTTGAGGGTTTTGCAAAAAAGATAAGTAACTAGTTATGAAATAATATGTATACAAAGTATTTTTTGGTTGAATTGAATGCAAGTAAGTTAGATTTCGAGTAATTATTATGAACAAATATAATTATATAGTACAATGTAAAGTGAAGTGATCTATTTATCGCCAATAGCTAGCACTTTTGCTTCCAACTGAATTGTTTTTTTTCTTCCATATCATTTGACTTTGAAAGAGCTACTCAGCCTACTACTCTACTTTCCTTCGGCATCAATGATAAGTGAATGACATCTTGTTTTTTATCATCTATCCAGCAGACCAGCGCAAACTTCTTTTCTCTTGAAGCCATTTCAGATATTATTATTTTAATATTAATCACGAAAACAAAGATATTTTCTTTGACTATAACCAATAAAATTGACATTTCTACAAACTGCGGTGTTCGAGCTGGGAGGAAACAACAAAGTATTTGTTACGCGAGCGCAAGCGTCAAGACAGCGACGACATATTTGAGCGTGAAAATTTTAAATTTCAGTTACTGTATGTGAACTGCAAAGAGAGCGAAGTCAATAAATCAAAAATTAATAATACGTCAAAGCTTTTAGATTCCAGGTATAATTATATCGGAGAAATGTTCATTTCCTTATTTCTAACCGTGTGTGTACTTTCGGGACCATCGTCGTTAAGGGGTTAGCCCTACTTGCAACGCAATAAAAAAGTGAATTTTATCGATTTTTTTTTTGAAAGAATGAAAAAATACTTTTTGGTAAAAGTTTGTATATTCAAAAGAGTACCATATAAACATAATTTACGCTAATTTTCATTCAAGAATACACATTATTTCATAAGTTACTACTGATACACCGTAGTATGATTTTTTGAACGTGTATTGTGGTGAGCAACACTGCTCAGGACTCGATCATCCGAAATGGGAAAATCAAAAATATTTCAAGAAATTATAAGTTTTTCTAGTCCTTAACCTAAGTATTTGGACAAAAAATTTTTTTGACAGAATGGTGGCCAGTCAAAGTTGAGAAATCGCTTTTTGTCGAAAAAAAACACATTCGTTTTTAAAATAAAAAAAAAGTTTTAAATGAAAAAAAAATTCCTTCGATTAAGTACTGCTTTTTGATATCACAAAAAAGGTTGCCAAGTTTGGAAATTATCGGTTAAGCGGTTTTCTAGAAATCTTGCTCACCGACTTTGAAAAAGTCGTTTCGCTATCCTATCAATTTCATAAAATAAGTTACTCTACAGAGTAAAAAATATATAAGAGCAATTCCATATCAAATCATCTGAAGAATTTCAGCCATTGTTAATAGTTTTGATGAAAATTCTAGTATCCTTCCTCTTAGATGTTGCGAGGAAAAAACCAAAAATAATTGTTAAAAAAATCCAAAAACTTAGGAAATATTCAAAATTAAAATTTTTGGTCTTTTCTTCTTTAACTTTCATAACTTTGGTGATTTTAATTATATTAAGGTATATTTGTTCAATTATTCGTAATAGGACGCAGTTTTAGAAATATATTTTTTTTAACTGCGTCCTATTATGAATAATTAAAAAAATCACCTTGATATCACTAAAATCACGAAAGTTTTGAAAATTTTAGAAAAGTGGACCAAATTTTCAATTTTGAATATCCCTCAAGTTTTTGGATTAAGAAAAAATTATTCTAGCGTTTTTCTTTCAACACCTTGAAGAACGTATACAAGAATTTTCATCTGAATTACTAACAATAGCTGAAATCCTTGAGATGATTTGACGTGGAATTGCTTATGATTACGATATTTTTTAAGAAATATGAAGAGATCGACTTTTGAGGTTAGAACTTTCATTCAAGACCCTCCATTCAACTTAACAAATTTTAAAATTACAATTCACAACAAAGATAAATATTATATAAAAGAAAAGATAAAACATTAGTGTAGAGCCAATTTTCCTCTGGAATAGATGTCTTGATATCATATCAAACTTTGTATTTGATTTTTGTTAACAAAAATTATTATAAAATGTTATACAGAGATTGAGAAGTGTTTATCGGGGAGTTCAAAAACTATTTTTGAAATTTAGAGATTGAGAAGTGTCTAAGGAGGAGTTAAAAATATACAAAAAGTTACAGAGCGTTAAAAGAGAACTTAAAAATTATGTGAAGATTATAGAGCTTCAAAGGAGACGTTAATGAAACTCAAGAACGTAGAGACAAGCGCTGCAATGTAGGGGCTAAGATTTATGTAGAAGCAAAATAGAATGAAAATATCTTCAAGAGCGGCTAAGTAGGAGCTAGTAGAATAAGCAGCTTCAAAGTAGAAGCAATACTTCCACTTAGAGCATCAAAGTAGGGCCTATATTTCGACTCGGGTAACCTACCGCATAGAATATATGAAAAAAAATCGGGGCTATAAGCTGTCCGGAAAAATGGATCTGGTTCCCCTTCATTGATAATTTTGCTGTTAGGATATTTTTGAAATTACCATTTTTTAGTATTTCAATTATCTAAGTTGTTATAAATAAATCATGGTATGGACATAATTAAGTGGACATTAGAATTTTTTTATAGAATCAACTAAAAATGAAAAAAAGTCATACTTAGTTAATATATTTTGTATTCGGATAATGTTATTAATTTTTAAGCCAACGCAATCAACAAATGCAAGATTTGCCTGTTTTTCCCGGGTAAAAATATTTGGTCTTGATTTTGTCTTGGGTCAAGACTAATCCAAGACAATTACAAGTTATTGTGTATGTCTAGCTCGTGAGATGGAACCAGACCATTTTTGATATCTTAAGACGAATATTTTTGACTTAAGAGACAAAAATTAATGTCTTGAGACCAGATTATTTGCTTGGGAAAGAACCTTAGAGATTTAAAACTAGAAGATGAGCCAAAAGGGTGCCAAGGCCTCCGAGGGTCATCACTAATCCGCATTAAATGTAACAGAATGTTTATATTATTTATCTTCATAGTATTTATTGTTTATGTATTAATTTAGTTGTTTATCTACAATAATTATGTTGCTTGGATAGCGAATCTAAAAATGTTGTCCATTTTTTCCTATCTCCAATAGTTCACTAGATACTTGTAGAAACTGAGAGTTTTAATCTTTTTATGGAAAATTTTATATGCCTGTAGCTGTTGGGACCGACAGGCTCCACATTTTTTATTTAAAAATCAGTTATCATAAAATTACTATTTTTATCGGTTGTAAAATTTTAATCCTTAGCAGATGCGAACTGTTTGGTCCAACCTATTTGGAAATGGAAGACTGTCCCGGTAGTAATAAACCTAATACATAAATTATACCTCCTTGTCTCAAGACAAGTTTACCTGGTCTTGTCTTGGCACTGCTACAGCCATAACTGTGAGCCCAGTCTGTATATCTCCCATATCTAGCTGGTGAGGCGGAACCAGACATCATGGCCTTGAAGACATATTTAAGACATTCAAGACAAAATCAAGACCAAATATTTTCACCCGGGTTGGCAGAAAAACCTCGTACCTTCCGTATAACATACTGCAAATAACTCTTATTCAAAGTTAAAATAGTTGGATAAAAATCAACAGTTTTCTTTGTTATTAATAATTTGTATGAATCAATTCCTCCTATGAAAGATTTTTGCAGAATAAATTTCAGTTTTTATTTTTTGAAACAACTGTCGGTTATTTAGCCACGACTCTTCGCTGTCAAATTGAGTCGTCTGATAACAATGGATAATAGCTCTAACAAATAATTAATTGAAAAATGCACTATTTGACCATTTGTTGAAATATCAACTTCGTTGTTTTAACAGAATCAACTATAAATAACTAATTTTCAAAATTTTCGAAACACTGGCGTAGCGATCATAATTTTTTTTCAACAATGTGTATGAAGAAATACTTTTCGTGTTATATTTTTACAGACTGAAAATTCCGTTATTCTTCTTCGAAGCCACTGCCAACATTACTGAACAATGACTTCTTACTATTACCTGTTGTAATTCGGCAGCAAGTACGAATTGTTTACATTTTAATAAATGACCAAAAAACGATTCGTCAGACTTTCACAATTTTTAGATCATAATTATATGTCAAGAGAATATTCTTTGCAGAATTTTTCAGTCACAAAATAATAACTGTTGATCAGCGTTTGAGTCACCTTCCTGCTGAAAACGAAAGTATTCAAATGGATAGTGAAAACCGGATAGAAAAGGATATAAATTTATCATTCAATCAAAAAACATTTTTTAATAGACAATTGAGGAAGACTGTTAATTATTATAACGGATACATTTTCCATCCGTTATAGGTAATGAGAAATATCTGAGTACGTCAAAAATAAATGAGGACTCAAATAAAAATAGGGAGGAAAGGAATAAAACGCACAACTATAGAAAAGGATAGAAGAACATGGAAGTGGATAGATAATACATTTTGAGAGAGTGGACTGAAGGTTATAGTGCCGTCCTAATTAAGAAACTGTACAACTGCATTTTAAACAAACCGAGATATTCAATGAAACGCGTTTGCATCTGTACCTTTTAACGTATGAGAGTGTTTGAAAAAAAAGTACTGTTCTTGGGTAAATCAGATCTGCTCTATTCATTGAAATAACAAAAAATGGCGAATTCCAATTATGTATATGCAAAACTGTAGATGTGCTAGATATTAATGCACAAAGTCGCCGATAATTCTTACTCATAAAACAATCTGCGCAGACGTGCTGCCGAATGCAGGAATCAGCCTTCAAGAACCTACGAGTTTCCTGCTAGAGGAACTTAACAGCTAAACATTCTCCATAAATTGATGAAAAAATAAAATTATATGTATTTTGACGCGCTAAATCCGAATTCGGTGTCCGTTTTGTCCGTACACCGCCGAAATTTTGAGTAAATCGCGAAAAACCGTGAAAAATCGCTGAAAATCCCATTTATAGACGTTGCTTAATGTTAGAAAGTATTCTTATAAGTGTTTCACACATGATTTCAGTGTATTTTGACGCGTTGAAGCCGAATCCGTCGTATGTTTTGCTCGCACACCTCCAAATGTTTAGTAAATGGTGAAAAACCATGAAACCCCGTGAAGGTCCACATCCATGGATCTAGAAGCCGAAGACTGCATGGCACCAGGGTGTGGTGTTCCAAACGGTGTCTCTAGGATACCAGGTCGCCTCCTAGAGTATGCAGACCTTACCCCCACATACGGAGCTCTGCGGGGGTGGGCTTACATTTTCGTAGCTGCTCGTGGGAACAGCATGGAGACGAATCAACAAAAACCTGACCGGAGTGTGTGCGAGGAGTTGGAGGGTCCGATAGATGTGACGGAAGAGCCTGACGTCAGTCAAAAGACTGAGGCGAAACAAAATATCATGTTGGGGAAAAAAGCTTTAACAGACGCTGGAGAACTCGTCGAAAAATTGACAGATGCATTAGAAAGGTTGCAGGATTTCTCTGACGCGAAGAGGAATATGTTCATGCCAATCAGGCATGGACTGGAGGAAGCACAGGAACTGGCGAGTAAGCTGAGAATGGCCGTAATAACAGCCGATAACCGGTTTTGTTCGCGCCAACAAAAGTTGGGTGGGCCACCGAGAAAAAGGCGAGGATAGAGGAAAGGAGGAAGGCAACGCAGAAGAAGAAGATGAGCCAATCTGGGACCCAGACAGAAGAAGCCGTCGAAACTCCCGCTCCCAAGCTAGGAAAGTGCGAACGGGAGTCCACTCTGAGTCCTATAGAGGCGAATTCTTCCTCAAAGCCTATGAAGAAGAAGAAGAAGAAGAAGACCGAGTACACGCACTGCTGCGACTGCGGTGAACTCGACGCCTAAAAGAGGAGAAGAGAAGGAGAAGCCTGCTACTGACAGAAAGCAGGCCAAGCCAACAAGGCGAGCATGCCCTGAGGCGGTCCTCATAAGACCCGCCGAAGGCTCGAGCTACGCGGAGGTCCTCAAGGACCTCAAGCGAAATGTGAAGCCGGACACCCTTGGAGTAAAAATCAAGGGTGTCAGGCAACCCCGAAACGGAGAGGTCCTTGTGGAGGTAGAGCCAAATTGTCGGCGGCCATCAAAGAAGCGGTCGGTGCTGGAGGTAGCGTGCGCCAGCTCGTCCCCCGCATCGAAGTCGAGGTCCTGGACCTCGTCACTACCACCGATGCGGCAGAAGTGGAGGCCGCCGTTCGTAAACACTTCGATGAAGCAGCAAGCGGCAAAATGAAGGTTAGTATGACGAAGAAGGCCTTGAGAGGTACTCTAAAGGCCTTCCTCGAGATGAGGGAGGAGATTGCCGCAAGGCTTCTCCGCACGGGACACCTCAAGGTAGGATGGGTGTCCTGTCGCGTGCGGAAGAAGACGGAGGCCTTGAGGTGTTACGCTGCCTAGGCTTTATGGCAGCGGGCTGCAGTGGTCCAGACATGACGAAGGCATATTGGGGCTGCGGCGTGCGAAAGCACCCCTCAGTGCTACCTCTGCGCCGCAGAAGACGACAAGCCCCGGACAGATCATGTGCTTGGGACGAGGAGGTGCAGGTTACTCCGAGAGGAGACCTCGTTGAGCCAATGTTGAAAGCCGAAGCACGGCTTATTGGCCATAACCCCATGTCCTTGAAGCTATGCAAAAGCGGTCTTGAGGTTCCCGAGGTTAACGACTATCTTGCCGTCATGGCTGTCATGTTCACCGTCACCTCGTGGAGGTGCCCTGGTCGCAAGTACAAGCAAAAAAATATATATTCATATGACAACGTTTCTTTAGTAGTAAAACCAGACAAAATGATACACTTTGAGGAAGCAGTAGCTTCTAGATCCATGGATGTGGACCTTCACGGTTTCTCATGGTTTTTCGCCATTTACTTAAAATTTGGAAGTGTACGAGCAAAACGGACAACGGACTCGGATTTAGCGCGTCAAAATACACTGAAATCATGTGTGAAACAGTGAAACACTCATAAGAATACTTTCTAAGATTTTCCAACGTATATAAATGCGATTTTCAGCGATTTTTCACGGTTTTTCGCGATTTACTCAAAATTTGGGGAGTGTTCGGGCAAAACGGACACCGAATTCGGATTCAGAGCGTCAAAATACATAGGGATATATAGGTATAGTCAAATGTACCACCCACTTTTTATTTTTTATGTGCCGGTGTAATGTATTAATTATATTTCTCTAATTATTTCAGATAATTAATAATTATTATATTAATAATCAACTAGAATTAATTTGCTTGACAAATAAAAATGCAGATGTGCAAGAGAAGAATTGGTGGCTTAAAGTTACCCTCGAATCCGAGTGAAGAAACTTAACAGATGTGTCTGTTTTATCAGGATCCGAGGGCTCAGCACTATCCCAAATCCAGGAATTCGTGTAGATATGCTACAATTTCTGCAGATGTATTGTTCTATCAGGAATTCTCTAAAATTGCAGTATATATGCTAATTGAGACCTGAGTATCTCGAGATTTAATTAAAACTTTGAATAATGATTAGCATAGTTAAATTCGTCTTTTCATTATGAATCCAACAATATAAAAAACTCGCTTCTGAACAAAATGCAGTTGTACAGTTTCTTCATCAGGACCGCAGTATAGAGAATAATTAGGACGGATATATTTGCTATTCGTGATGAGTAACGAAAAACGTCCAAGAACACGGACAAACGAAACGCTGAAAGCAAAAGCGAACTAAAAAAAAAACGTACGCAGAAGCGAAGTAAAAACGCGCGAGAGCAAAAACGACCTGAGAAAAGGCGAGAGGAAAAGCGACCCAAGAATGAAGGGGAAGGGTTCCCCCACATTGCTCCTTTACATCACGTGGTCGGTGTCTCTCCTCGACGGTCACCTCGGCCAGCATCGTGTAAAGCCGAAAATAAACGAGCACGGACCCGAGGCTAGGGCCGAGCTCGCCCGACTTCACGATTCGGGTTCGTTGGCTATTAGGAGGTTTGGGTTGAATTTTGTTTTCAAAAATTCACACCTGAAAAACTTTAAATACATGTGATGAAGTCTTGAGATATTTAATGATTATTTCTTTCAGGAATTCTCATGGAATATTTTAGACTATCTGATTGTACAGGGAATACATTATAAGACACTGGAGGTTTATAAAGTTCAATAATATATTGAATATTGTATATGGGATTGTAAAATTACAGGTTCATAATATCTATCGCTTTCAACTGGTTTCATTTTTCATTGTTTTTTTTTATATTTTTCAATCGATTTTAAATATTGTGCAGTTAAAATGATGATAAATAATTATTATTTTTAATTTATTAAATTAGTCAACATTTTTACTGTATGCTTACCTCTTATAATTACCTTTCTTTTCCTGCTATTTTAGGCTATAATCACAATTTTGGGGATTTTAAGAGATAAGCCGAAAAATTATTAACTTGACCTTATATGCTTTCTTAATATATAAAAACTTTATAAAACCTTCAATATCTTAAAATATTTATGTCAACATTACAAAATTCTGTTTTTACAATTTTATTTTAATTGTGAAACAATTGTAATTGGAAATTAATTGTGAATAATTGTGAAATAAATGTGATAAAATTTGTTTTATAAAGAAATATCTCATGATTTTTAAAGGACAAAACAATTTTAAACGTAAGCCTTTAAAGTATTTTAATAACTAATGAACATATTTTCAGTATATCTTTTCTTGATTCTGCCCTGATAGGGTCAAGCATGGTACAAAAAACCTTCGTGAAATTTCAAATAAAAACTGTACTCAGTATAAATTGATTTTAAAAATGAAAAATATTAAAACCTTTTATAAATATTCTAAATTTTATTTGAATATGATACAGATTGATTTTTATTTTAAAAATTCTTGTGAATAGTTGGTCATTTTCTAAATTTCACGACATTTTTGTATACCATGTTTGACTTAAGGGAATGGATTTCAGGAATGAAATTTTAAAAATATCTCAGTTAGTGTTTGGTTGATAATTATATTTTTTGTTATCATTTTTCTTTGACATATCTGAAATATTGAAAAATGTTGTGAAATTTTGTCAAGAATCCTAAATGAAAATTACATTTATATAAGCTTGAAATAAGCAAAAAAAAGTTAAAAAATAAACAGTTATTCGAAATTTTTATTTTGTATATAAAAATATTTTTCACCGTAAATTTTAATTTTGTTTAAATTTTTATTTGGTTGAAATTTCATTCTTTGAAAGCTGATTTCAACTGTTTTTAATTAGAAATTAGAATTTTTTCATTTGAATGGCAATTATTACATTTTTCGTTGAAAATTCAGCTTTTTTGGTCGGAAGTTCATCTTTTTTAGTTGAAAATTTAACTGTTTAGTTAAAACATATATTTTTTGTCGAAATTTTGATTGTCGTACAGAAATATTCACAAATCTTTGGAAATTCTCTTAAGAATCTTAGGAAAATTATATTCATACCTATAACCTTAAAAACAAATAACTTAAAGAATAAATAGTTATTCGAAATTTGTATTTTATATTACAATTATTTTTTGCCTTAAATTATAATTTGGTTGTAATTTTTCTTTTTTTCTGGACTAAAAATCGTTTTTACTTGGAAATTCATTTATTTTGTTGAAAATTCATTTCTTCAAAGTTAAATTCACTCGTTTTTTATTTAAAATTAATTTTTTAATTGAAATAACAATTATCACATTTTTGCTGGGAATTAACCTTTTTGTCTGAAAATTAAACTATTCGGTTGAAAATGTTTTTTTTGTTGTTCAAATTTTAATTTGAAATATCTTAAATTTTTTAAAAATATTTCGAAATTTTTGTCAAGAATCTTGGGAAACTTATACTTATACTTATTGTTACAATTTTATTTTATTTGTAGAATAATTTTAATTGGAAATTAATTGTAAATAATTGTAAAATAAATTCAACAAAATTTATTTCATAAACAAATATCCCATGATTTTGAAAAGACAAAACAGTTTTGAAGGTAATTCTTTGTGGTATTTTAATAAATAATTAACATAATTTCATAACTTTTTTCCGTGATTCTGTCCTAGGGTCAAACATGATACAAAAAACTGTCGTAAAATTTCAAATAAAAACTGTACTCTGTATACATAAATTTTAAAAAGTGAAAAATATTAATACTTTTTATAAATATCCCTAAATTTTATTTGAATATGATACACATTGACTTTTATCTAAAAAAATTCTTGTAAATAGTTCGTGATTTTTGAAATTATACGACATTTTGGTAAAATCTTTGACCTTACGAAATATATGTCAGGAATGAAATTATAAAAATATCTTCGTTAGTTAGTGAAATACTATGAAGACTTGCCTTCCAAATGATTTTTCCTAAACATAAATCAGATTCAAATACACTCTAAAAATCAAATTAAGGAAGGTCAGAAATTCATGCAGTTTCATTTTAGAGAATCCCACACATTTTTTAATAAAACTCATTTCAACGCCACCGCGGAGGTAGTATCATGGGATATATTTTTTTATAAAATAAATTTCGTTGAATTTATTTGACAATTATTTACAATTAATTTCCAATTAAAATTATTCTACAAATAAAATAAAATTTGTAACAATAAGTATAAGTTTTCCAAGATTCTTGACAAAAGGTTCGAAATATTTTGTAAGATTTCAGATATTTCAAATTGAAATTTGAACAAAAAAAAACATTTCCAACCGAATAGTTTAATTTTCAGGCAAAAAGATTAATTCTCAACGAAAAATGTGATAATTGCTATTTCAATAAAAAAAAACAAATTTATTTCGAATGAAAAATGGTTTAATTTAACTTGGAAAAATTAATTTTCAACAAAATGAATAAATTTTCAAGTAAAAACGATTTTTAGTAAAGAAAAAAGAAAAATTACAACCAAATTATAACTTAAGGCAAACAAATTTTTAATAAAAAATAAAAAATGTGAATAGTTATTTATTTTTGAGGCTATAGGTACAAGAATAATTTTTCTAAGATTCTTAAGAAAATTTTCAAAGATTTTTTAATATACCTGTATGTCAATCAAAATTTCAACTAAAAATATACCTGTTTTAACTAAACAGTTGAATTTTCAACCAAAAAAGCTGAATTTTCAACGAGAAATGTAATAATTGCTATTTCAATATAAAATTCTAATTTTTAATTTAAAACAGTTGAAATCAACTTTTGAAGAATGGAGTTTCAAGCAAATAAATAAATTTCAATTCAAAAAAATGTTTAATGAAGAAAAAGGACAAATTTCAACAAAATTATAATTTATGGTGAAAAATAGTTTTGTATACAAAATAAAAATTTCGAATAACTGTTTATTTTTCAACTTTTTTTGCTTATTTTAAGCTTATATAAATATAATTTTCATATAGGATTCTTGACAAAATTTCACAAAATTTTTCAATATTTCAGATATGTCGAATGAAAATTTCAAAAAAAAAATATATATATATATCAACTAAACGCTGAGATATTTTTATAATTTTATTCCTGAAATCTACTACAAACATGGTACAAAAATGTCGTATAATATTTCAAAAATGACCAATTATTTACAATAATTTTTCAAATAAAAATCAATGTGTATCATATTCAAATAAAATTTAATGATATTTATAATAGGTATTAATATTTTTCATTTTTTAAATTAATTTATACAGAGTATAGTTTTTGTTTGAAATTTTACGACAGTTTTTGTACCATGTTTGACCCTAAGGCAGAACCAAGGAAAAATATTCTAAAAATATGTTCATTAGTTATTAAAATACTACAAAAAATTATCTTCAAAACTGTTGTCTTTTTAAAATCATGGGATATTTCTTTATAAAATAATTTCGTTGCATTTATTTGACAATTATTTAGAATTAATTTCCAATTAAAATTAGTTTACAATTGAAATAAAGTTGTAACAGTAAATATATAATATAAAATATAGGATTCTTGACAAAATTTCACAAAATTTTTCAATATTTCAGATAAGTCAAAGAAAAATTAAAACAAAAAATATAATTATCAACCAAACACTAACTGAAATATTTTCATAATTTCATTCCTGAAATCCATTCCCTTAAGTCAAACATGGTACAAAAATGTGGTGAAATTTAAAAAATGACCAACTATTTACAAGAATTTTTAGAATAAAAATCAATCTGTATCATATTCAAATAAAATTTACTCTCAATTTACTCTTTGCAAAAATGGAGCAGAAAAGTTGGGGAGTCTCTGACTACTCAATCTAAGTTAACCTGATTAATAAAAATTTTTAAACAAGTATAAATGTTTTTTAACAAATTTAATTCTTTGAAAAGAATTACACAAAAATTTGTTTGTAAAAAATGAAGCTCCAACAGTGAGAAGATGAGGAAGAGGATTTTTATTTTATAAATATTGACCAAGATGACGAAATTTGAAATTTAATGTACGTCCTGAAGAGGAAAACGACACAAGTTTTCGAAACGTTGGCAGTAGACAATAAAGGATTTTTAACATCTTAATCTACTTTTGGTCTGAAGTATGTCAATTCTTTACCATCTTCATATATTATTTATAAACAAATAAAATTTAGGAATATTTATAAAAGGTTTTAATATTTTTCATTTTTAAAATCAATTTATACTGAGTACAGTTTCTATTTGAAATTTCACGAAGGTTTTTTGTATCATGCTTGACCCTATCAGGGCAGAATCAAGAAAAAATATACTGAAAATATGTTCATTAGTTATTAAAATACTTCAAAGGCTTACCTTCAAAATTGTTTTGTCCTTTAAAAATCATGAGATATTTCTTTATAAAACAAATTTTATCACATTTATTTCACAATTATTCACAATTAATTTCCGATTACAATTGTTTCACAATTAAAATAAAATTGTAAAAACAGAATTTTGTAATGCTGAGATAAATATTTTAAGATATTGAAGGTTTTATAAAGTTTTTATATATTAAGAAAGCATATGAGGTTAAGTTAATAATTTTTCGGCTTATCTCTCAAAATCCCCAAAATTGTGATTATAGTCTAAAATAGCACGAAAAGAAAGGTAATTATCAGAGGCAAGCATACAGTAAAAATGTTGACTAATTTAATAAATTAAAAATAATAATTATTTATTTCATTTTAACTGCACAATATTTAAAATCGATTGAAAAATAAAACATAAACAATTAAAAATGAAACCAGTTGAAACTGAAAGATATTATTAACCTGTAATTTTACAATCCCATATACAATATTCAATATATTATTGAACTTTATAAACCTCCAGTGTCTTATACTGTATTCCCTGTACAATCAGATAGTCTAAAATATTTCATGAGAATTTCTGAAAGAAATAATCATTAAATATCTCAAGACTTCATCACATGTATTTAAAATTTTTCAGGTGTGAATTTTTGAAAACAAAATTAAACCCACGAAGGAATAGTAAGGAGTAGTATCCCTGTAAGTGGGGAGTGGGACGAGCGACGTCCAATAATTCGTTAATGCTAGCTACGAATGAAAACTCGTATGCTCCCCCGTTCACATGCGCACTGGCGGTTGCCATGCCAACGATGTCAACACGCGTTTGAAGTTTCGAACTTTTGTATTGAACGAACATAAACAAACGAACATAACCTACGTGTGCATCGAGATATCAAAAGGTAACATATTGAGTGGGTATAACATGTGACTGCGAAAACAGCTCTGCGCATGTGCACTGGGGAGCATTCGAGTTTTCATTCGTAGCTAGCATTAACGAATTATTGGACGTCACTTGTCCCACCTCTGCTCACCGAACACATAGGGTGATACCACTCCTTACTATTCCTTCGTGATTCAACCCAAACCTCCTAATAGCCAACGAAACCGAATCGTGAAGTCGGGCGAGCTCGGCCCTAGCCTCGGGTCCGTGCTCGTTTATTTTCGGCTTTACACGAAGCTGGCCGAGTTGACCGTCGAGGAGAGACACCGACCACGTGATGTAAAGGAGCAAAGTGGGGGAACCCTTCCCCTTCATTCTTGGGTCGCTTTTCCTCCCGCCTTTTCTTAGGTCGTTTTTGCTCTAGCGCGGTTTTACTTCGCTTCTGCGTACGTTTTTTTTTTAGTTCGCTTTTGCTTTCAGCGTTTCAAATGATAGATGCTGATTCAAATACGGATAGAGATTGAAGGATTGAAACGGACAAGTATAAAAAAGGACAGGGAAACATAAAAGCGGATAGGTAAAGATATAGGGAGCCAGATTGAAGACATGGGCCGCTTCGTGTCGTCAAGACACTCGAGGATTTCGCCGTCCTGTCGTCGTAATTTAATCGTGCCACCCATCTCACGATCGTGAGACGTGACCGTAAGTGTGATTTAACGCGATTCTTCTTGGAGCTGGTGTAATTTTCAGATAGCCGTTGCTTCCAGTGGAACCCTTCGATGGATGTTTAACACTTTTTTCATATTATATATACAGGGTGTTTTTTTCAACTTGAGACATCGGGATATCTAAAAAAATACGCATTTCATGAAAAAATATCCGTAATAAAAACTAACTTTTCTAACTAACATTTTTCGAATAAATCTTACGTATTTCATAAAGGAGAATCTGAATCTGTGATTGAAAATTGGGGTTCCCATTTGAAATTACAAAGTTACCCTCACTCCTGCCTCCTAAGGGGGGGGGGGGGGTAATTTTGTTCAAAGTCGCTTTTTCCCCTCGAAAATAAAAAGTTTTTACTTCGCATATTTTTTTCATAGGATGCGTATTTTTTTTAGATATTTCGATGTCTTCAGTTCAAAAAACACCCAGTATATACCTTATGCTTTCGATGATTAGTGTCACCGCAGAGGTATCCAGGAGAATCTCGTAGGGCGAGAGAGAGAGAGGCAGAAGTTTGATGCAAAAAAGCAGAGGACTTATGATATCGCCATGAAAGACTCCCCTGTGGAAGGTGACGTTGTTCGCTGTCACCCGATAATTTCCAGTTGAGATAGTAAATCTAATTTTCCACAAGAGCATCAATATCTCTATGCATCTCGCCAGGTGTGGACGAACCTTCAATCTTTTCGAAAGACAGATGATAAGTCTGTGATAGGTTGAATCGAAAGATTTCCGGTAATCAAACCATTGCGTGATGACGGATCCACAGTTCGCGCAAACTGTCGGACCGTGGCAGAGATTCTTCTGCCAGATGACATGTAGTCAATTACACACTGAATGTGAAATGCGTATTGTTTCGCTCAGTCTATCTCTGTGCTAATATTATGCAGTCGTCTTTTGCTTTTGCCCGAGTCGAAATATAGACCCTACTTTGACGCTCTTCACGCTGTCATTTGTAGGGGCTAAGGTTTTAAAGTAGAAGCTATTCCAATGCGATTTTTGCCCCTACTTTGGCGCTCTAATGGGCACAAATTTCCAAATCTTCCACTTGGAGCATCAAAATAGGGGCTCAGTTTTTTCTTCTACTTTAATGCTCCACATTCTACCTTCCCGGAAAAAATAAAATTATTTACGGAAGATTAACAAGAGTAGAGTATGACGAAAACATAGCGACATTTGCGCAATATTTTAAGTTATTTTGCATAATCATTCAACAACAATTTCTTATTGAGCATTGAAAACAACGTGTATCTAATATTGAATAAATGAATATACAACATAATTTTGGTTTTTTCATTCGTCAACAGATCCTAAGTTTTATGGAACTTAAAGTGAAAACTACTATTTGTTGTTGAATGAAGATACAAAATGTTATGAAATATGTACACAATGTCACAGTGTCCTCGTCTCACTCAACTTTTGTTAATCTTTCGTCAATTAATATGTTTTCCGTGCACTTTTATATTCCTTTCACTGATGAGTTATAAATCCTTTTTTCCTTATAATTTTTGTATTAGAATCTTTTAAAATAGAACGAAGTAATTATTGATATCACAAAATGAACAATTATAAACCTGTAACACTGTGTTTCAAAAACGAACGAAGTTCTATAATGAAGTAAAACATATTAGGATATAAATATCGAAGTACACATATTATAGAGCAGCATAAGTTTTATTATCCTGCTCTGCCGTACAAACTAAAAAGATACATAAGTGACATTGTCGCTTAGGTCGACTTTTCCATTGCCAAGTCTAAGAGAATAACCCTAAACCGCAATGTCACTTATGTATCTTTTTACCTTGTACGGCAGTGCTCGTTTTTCTTGTTTTGCGATTCCACTTGTACTAATGTTGGTTTTTCGCCTTCGGAACCCATATAAATATGAACTTATTAATTATTTTTATTGTTCAATCACATATACGTAGAAGACGTTTATGCATTTTAATATTCTTTCAAAATAATAAATTTGTTATAATCTTAAGAAGATAATTATTATTACTACAATAGTGCTAAGTGACAATATTAAGTTGGGTTAAGGCCCCATTAACTAAAAATGTTACTGTGTTATATTCTTAATAAAAAATATAGCGTTTATCGTCTTCTTTCAAAATGCGATAGAGAATTGAAAAAAGGTTCCAAATTAACAAAATGGCAGTGGTTTTTATCAAACAATTAAAAATCGATTTTCTCAAAAAACTCACATTTAATTATATGCCATTTTTTTTTAAGCTCGTGCTTTGGTAATAGTTTAGCTCGCAAGGTGCTTATAAAATGCCTTCCATCTATTAGCAGAAAATTTGAAAAACATTCAGAAGAATAAAAAGTGTGGGGCTTTCAAGAAAATCTTTTTCATTCGTTTCTTCGAATTTTGAAAACATGAAAAAATACATTTTCTGGAAAACCACACTTTTTATATTTTTCCAAAAAATTTTGAAAAGTTTCTAATCATAGAAGAAAGGCATCTTATCAGCATCATGCCAGCAGACTTACAAGATATCTTCATTATCAAAGTAAAAGTTTAAAAAATGGCAAAAAATTCAAAGTGGGTTTTTTGAGAAAATCGATCTTTCATTTTCCAAGAAAAAACCCTTTTGTTAATTTTAAACCTTTTTTCAATGTTCTGTCGGTCTTCGGCAGAAGACGATGAACACTCAATTAGGTCAAAAGTTATAGAGGTTTGAAGAAAAAAATTGAGTTTTTGCACAAAATTCAAGCACAAAATTCAAATACGCCTAACTTTTTGGGATTGTTTTTTTGCAAATCGGAAAAATACGTATCGCCTAATAACCTCCGAAAAACAACATATTTCCTTCCGAGAGATTCTGCAATTCCAAATGCAGAACCCTGCCTGATTTAAAATGGATTCGGTCGTCTGAAGAATCAAGTTAAATAGTTTCAGAATCGAATATGGAAAAATAAATGACATAATAGGGTACAGTTTTGAAAATAAATACCATTAAAGAAAATTTAAATGGCGGGATATTTTAAAACAAATTAATAAAATAAGTTGTAAATATTTAAATATTGTCAATATTATTTATTGTGGTATTGGAATGAAAACACTATGAATTATTTTTAACAAATTCTGCAAATAAGTAATGGAAGTTAATAGAAATAAAATTATCTTTTGAGGGTTTTGCAAAAAAAATAAGTAACTAATTATGAAATAATATGTATACAAAGTATTTTTTGGTTGAATTGAATGCAAGTAAGTTAGATTTCGATTCATTATTATGAAAAAATGTAATTATATAGTACAATGTAAAGTAAAGTGATCTATTTACCGCTAATAGCTAGCACTTTAGCTTCCAACTGAATAGTTTTTTTTCTTTTATATCATTTGACTTTAAAAGAGATACTCAGCCTACTTCTCTACTTTCCTTCGGAATCATTGATAAGGGTATGACATCTTGTTTTTTATCATCTATCCACCAAACCAGCGCAAACTTCTTTTCTCTTGAAGGCATTTCAGATATTATTATTTTAATATTTATCACGAAAACAAAGATATTTTCTTTGACTATAACCAATAAAATTGACATTTCTACAAACTGCGGTGTTCGAGCTGGGAGGAAACAACAAAGTATTTGTTACGCGAGCGCAGGCGTCAAGGCAGCGACGCCATATTTGAGCGTGAAAATTTAAAATTTCAGTTACTGTATGCGAACTACAAAGACAGCGAAGTCAATAAATCAAAGTTAATAATACGTCAAAGCTGTTAGATTCCAGGTCTAATTATATCGGAGAAATGTTCATTTCCTTATTTCTAACCGTGTTTGTACTTTCGGGACCATTGTCGTTAAAAACCGCCCAATCAGACAAACGGCTCCTGGTGCCGACTGTAGCAAAAGAAAATATATATGAAGATAATATCAAAGATAACATTATACAGTTATAGGTACGTGGTAGTCGCTATCCTATCTATTTCATAAAAGAAGTTACTCTACAGAGTAAAAAATATATAAGAGCAATTCCATGTTAAATCATCTGAAGAATTTCAGCCATTGTTAATAGTTTTGATGAAGATTCTAGTATCCTTCCTCTTAGATGTTGCAAGGAAAAAACCCGAAATAATTGTTGAAAAAATCCAAAAACTTAGGAAATAGTCCAAATTAAAATTTTTGGTCTTTTCTTCTTTAACTTTCATAACTTTGGTGATTTTAATTATATTAAGGTATATTTTTTGAATTATTCGTAATAGGACGCAGTTTTAGAAATATATATATTTTTTTAACTGCGTCCTATTACGAATAATTAAAAAAAAGGACCTCGATATCACTAAAATCACGAAAGTTCTGAAAATTTTGGAAAAGAGGACCAAAATTTTCAATTTTGAATATCCCTCAAGTTTTTGGATTAGGAACAAAATTATTCTAGCATTTTTCTTTCAACACCTTGAAGAACGTATACTAGAATTTTCATCTGAATTACTAACAATAGCTGAAATCCTTGAGATGATTTGACATGGAATTGCTTATGATTACAATATTTTTTAAGAAATGTGAAGAGATCGACTTTTGAGGTTAGAACTTTCATTCAAGACCCTCCATTCAACTTAACAAATTTTAAAATTACAATTCACAACAAAGATAAATATTATGAGAAAGAAAAGATAAAACATTAGTGTTGAGCCAATTTTCCTCTGGAATAGATGTCTTGATATCATATCAAACTTTGTATTTGATTTTTGTTAACAAAAAATATTATAAAATGTTATACAGAGATTAAGAAGTGTTTATCCAGGAGTTAAAAAAATTATTTTTGAAATTTAGAGATTGAGAAGTGTCTAAGGAGGAGTTAAAAATATACAAAAAGTTACAGAGCGTTAAAAGAGAACTTAAAAATTCTGTGAAGATTATAGAGGTTCAAAGGAGACGTTAATAAAACTCAAGAACGTAGAGACAAGCGCTGCAATGTAGGGGCTAAGATTTATGTAGAAGCAAAATAGAATGAAAATATCTTCAAGAGCGGCTAAGTAGGAGCTAGTAGAATAAGCAGCTTCAAAGTAGAAGCAATACTTCCACTTAGAGCATCAAAGTAGGGCCTATATTTCGACTCGGGTGTGATTAGCCGTTAATTTTGTTTTATGGTTTTGATCCGCCAAATTTTGCGCAGCATTATGAACATTGCAATTGATAGGCCAGAGGTCTGACGCTTTGCAAGAATCTCCACAAAGCTCTCATCTAGTTCAGCCAGATCTTTGGGCTTGAAGCAAACTTAGATGTTGATGTTTCTCCTGGTCGTAAAGTATTGCTCTTTCTATATTAGATGCCTGCCGTTGGTCTCGGCATCGCCTCCCTTTATCTGTTGCCGGCTTGTTCTGGTGCAGTTGATTAGGCGCTCCGCTTTCCTAACTCCTTTTCCGGAGGTCCTCGGCACGGTTTCGCAGACGTTGATGCGAAAAGTGCGAAAGCTCTGAGGGCTCGTTCATAAATTACGTAACACTTTTTGGGGGAGGGGGGGTCTAGCTTAATATTACACACTGGTGAAAAACTACAGGGAAAGTCGGAAAAAGAGTTACATAGGGGGGGGGGGGGGGGG
>CAKNXH010055303.1:64810-75180 GCA_932178445.1 Andricus quercusramuli
AAGAGTTACATAGGGGGGGGGGGTCAAAATTGTCGGAAAACTGCGTTACGTAATTTATGCACGACCCCTGAGTGTTCCTCGCACCACAGCGCATGCATTCGCGCCATGTAACCTTTTCGTTTGAGAACCATACTGATAGCGTAGTACTCCAGCAGGTTAAAACACAAAGGAATGGTTCGGTTGTTCTTAGTGAACTATGTTTGGGTGGCACTATTTCGGTTGCCTAAACCGGACGATGGCTTGTGGCAACCGAACTGGTACGGTTGTGACGACTCAACCTGTCTGGTTGTAACAGTTCGGTTGCACGAACTTTACAGTTCGGTTACGGCTCACTGAGGTACGCATGCGCAATAATGCACTGGTCTGCACTGATGATTAAGATATATTACAGAATATTGAATTATACATATTTTATTATTAAAAAAATATAAATTATTTAATTTTTTTATTACATTAATCTAATGCTGTTTCAGCACTCGTCTCAATTATTTTGTTTTCACCTGATAGCCTACTCGCACTCCGAAAACTCGAGCATAGCCGCGTTCTGGGGGGGGGGGGGGGGGCAGCTACCGTTATGGCGTGCTTCCCTAACCATAGCTGCATAGCATCAGTGTTTCTGTTTCGTAACATTTCATAAGCGTCTGTTGAAGGTGAACTGAAGTGAGTGGACTTTTTAAAATCTAAATTCTAGTTTGCAGTGAAGAGAAATGGTGTACAAGGAACTACCTTTATTCCCCTAATTTCATGGCATTGCTGATTTAGAAATAAATAATGCTTTAGGCTCACGCACAGGAGTCAGTGGTGTTGGGACTGTATATGTTCCAACGCCTTGCTTTCCATCAGAGTCCTACTGTCAACTGAATTAAATATTTGTTTAATCTTTTATATTTTTCACAGGACAGAAAATTGACATATGACAACTTCGAAATGTTTCAAAATTTGTCAGTTTCAAGCGTATTCTACAAATATGTGTGAATATGTGTGTAATTTTGCAGCCCAGCACCAAATCTCACTGGAGTGGTAATAGGGGGAATGAAGGGGGATCAATTGATGTAACCAAACAGTTAGTTTGCTGTAAACCAACTGTGCTATTACTACAATCGAATTTTCAGATTACTGTAACCGAACAGTTTTTTTCTGCGTACTGATCTTAAGTGAGCAATTTGGTTACTTTAACCAAATTGTTCGTTTACAGTGACTAAACTTGGTACGACCGAACCAGTTCAGTCACAACAACCCGTAAGGTGGGTCAGTTCATAGGCAACCCGACAGTTCGGTTTGGAGAACCCGATTTCTGGTTGCCGAAACTAAACCCTTCTTTGCGCGTTGTCTCTGAGTCAGTCCACCTACTCAAAAGTATTGAGATTTTCCTGATCCATTACATTGACTCTGTCTTGATTGGCTCTCATAACTCTAGGATAGTCGGCACTGTTGTTTGACCCATTGTCGGAAGCCCTGCTTGGATTACCCAAGCATTAGGGCCTCTTGTGGTCTCAACCTAAAAATAATAATAGAATAAATTTTTGGAATTATAAACAACATTCCGGCAATATTCAGCCATATAATGATGAATGGATGATGTAGATGCATCCTAAAAAAAATTTAAAGTTTTTAAAATCACTTTTTGAGTTATCTTCAGCATTTCCGTACGTTTCCGCGTCTGTGCTGCACGCCAGTACTGCCGATCGTTACAAGCCAATACTGGCCCAGTAAAGACGCTTAGTACCTGGGCCGTGATAGATAACGAGAAACATCTGAGTGCGCTGCGGATAGAGATTGACGGCTTCATATGCATAAGTACAGAAATGGATAAAAAAAACATAAAACACGGCTAGATAATGATTTAAACTGATACATTTGATAGATAAGATAATAATTTACGAGTATAGGCGGACACCGCGCGGGCACAAACGCATCAAGGAGTAAAGAAGGCGTACTCAAACAGATATCTATATGAATAGCAGAGGGAATAAAACGAAAATCATTTCAATCCTGATACTTTCGGCACAGCTCGTTATTGCAAAATCACGCTCGTCGTAAAATAGTGCATTGCATAACAAGCGGTTCATATTTTCATTGATGCAGCAAGGGAAGTGTTTTCAGCACAAAGCGGGCGCGAACGCACAAGAGCGAACTGTACTTAGACTATTGCTGAAAACATTCGCGAGCCGTCGGAATTCAGAATGATTTCTCCCAAATCGCACATGCCAGTTTTTCAACCCTCCTTGTGATTTCGGCACTTTTCCTGACAGTGGGTCGGTTCCACAATCTCGCATCCTGAGCAAGTCACATATTATTGTCTTGTAAGGCTGGTTAATTCAAGTCGTGTAGCACTGAGGTTAAAACCGATTATACTATGCCTCTTTATTTTGAAACCTCAATGAAACAGAGACTATATACGGGTCACACACGCACCCTTTCGCATGAGTACATATACCGCCAGATAACAGCACCAAATTTTTATTTGACTAAGGTCGGCTTAGAATCACTGCATGAATTTAATCATAATCAGTGATAACCATGGCTGCATCCGACTTTATTAGAAGTACTTGTATTTGCCTGGACGTCTGGCCATGGGAGAGGAAAATTGCACAAAACCGCCTCCCGAGTTGCGCCGATTTTTCGACAGTCGAGTTCAAAGGCAGACATTCGACTCTACCCATCGAATTTACACAATTATCCTCGGCGTCCAACCTCTCATTTTACATTATTTAAAACGTAGTGAATACACAACTCCGTCGTACAAAAGCTCGCGAACTAGCAAGCTCAGACCGACTCACATGGGCTATATTTGTCTTCAGTAAGCTGGAATATCGTAGCAATAACTACGTGGTGGGTAAAATCTACTAAACGCTGTTTAGTTTCATCAGGTTGCTTTTACTAAACAGAGTAGTGCGGACCTTGACTATCTGCTTAGTAAAAGAATCTACTCTGCTTCATCGCTTAGTAGAAGCCACTATACAGCTTCACGTCATCGTTTAGTAACAGGAACTTCTCAGCTTCATCCCCTCCCTCTTCACCCATCTCATCGCATGGACGGTGCCTGTTTATGTAGGTCAGACGCGTGCGTAGTGCTGAACGTACGCTTCGGCGTATATGGAGGCTATAAGGTTGTGTGGTGTTTTTTTCGTGAACTAGTTCTGTGTGAAGTAAATTTGGATGGAAACACTTATATCTTTTCTTCTTTTGTGCAAGTGTTTAAAGGTAACCTCTAACTGTAATTAGAATAAACGGAGCAGTGACGCGTTTCTTATACTAACCTCAAAAATTTGGTTCGTACTTTTTTTGCCCAACTCACATCCACACGAATTGAGATATCAAAAGCTAAAACTTTTGGAGCTTAAATAAGAGGCCTTAAAGGACGTTTTTTATATTCTTGAATGTTTATTATTGTAGAACAAAAATTAGAAACGTTTAGGAATATAACAGCAGAAACTGCATTCCCGCTACGTATCTCCAATTAAACGAGAATCGTTCATGCGACTGCTTGTGCAGTAGAAACTACATTCAAGCTTCGTATATCCTACTAAACAAGAATCGTCCAGCGACCACATGCGCAGTAGGCACTACGTTACTGTGAGTAGTAATAGGGACTAAATAAGCGTTTAGTAAATCCAGGGGGATGGCTCTCCTTTAAAGACCTGTGGAATAAATGTGTCATGAGATTTGAAGATGGGCGAGTGGCGGCGCTGGCTGTACTTTCAGGCCGACAATTATTCAAATGCATGGGAAAAATACAAATTTAATTGATTTCAATTGTTAAAATACGTTTTTTGCATATATTTATCTCGGAAAAATATTTTGTGGCATAATAAATATTCAATAAATTGATAAGAAATTATGAAAAGTGAAGAAAACTTTATTTTGATGATAAAATATGAATACCCTTTTCACAGAGTACCAATAATAATTCTACAAAGTGAACATTAAATTTTTAGCATTGAAATATGTAAGTATAGTCAACTGTGAGAATAGTAAATTTCAATTGAATTTTATTTTCATTGACATTTATAATGATTATTAAAAATTGAAATTAACGCTTAATTGAACGAAATTATAAAAATTTATATATTTTTTTTTAAGCTAGAAAATAATTAATTTGTTTCGTTATAGGACGTTTTTAAAATTTAATTATAAAAATAAAAAATATCTATTGTTACAAATATGTCGAATATTTCTAACGATTTATATTTTTATAGACTTTCCAGCGAAAAATCGTCTGTTGCAGTGCAATATCGTCACACTAAATTTTTATTTTCCCTAAAAATGTCCTAAACAACAGGATCGTTCGACAGGTGTGTCTGTAAATACGCTGCCGCCCATCAGCGCGTCCTGTCAATGGCCTGGATCGACTACCGGAAAGCTTTCGATTCAACCTCTCATAGGTGCATAGAGAGATTGATGCCTTTTTGGAAAACTAGATTTACCATCTCATCTAGGAATCATCCTCTGACGACGAACAAGGTCACCTTCCAGAGGGGCGTCTTTCAAGGGGATAGTATGAGCCCCTTGCTTTTTTGCATCACACTTCTGCCTCTATCTCTCGCACTACGAAATTCTCCTGGATACCACTGTGTCGACACTAATCAGCGTGAGCATAAGGTCACTCATGTATTTTATATGGATGACCTGAAGATCTATGCCGCTGGTGAAAGCAAATTTCAAACTGCTATAAATATCGTCAAGAACTACACAGGAGAGATTGGGATGGACTTTGGTTTGGACAAGTGTGCCAAGATTCATTTGAAGAAAGGAAAGATCACTGGCGTTCCCAAGGACCCTGAGCTTGTGGATATAAGTGTTATTAGACATCTTAACACTGGAGAGACCTACACATACCTGGGCGTGCCTCAAAGCCGCATTCAGGACGTAACATCAGTGAAGGAGTCTCTCCGAAGCAGATACAAGCATCTTCTTCGACAGATTTGGTCTTCCAATCTGTCGGCGTTGAACAAGGTATCTGCGACTAACATGCTTGCCGTCCCGGTTCTACTCTACTCGTTTGGGGTGGTTCAATGGACGAAGAACGAGCTCAAGGCCCTTGATGTCACCACGCGTAAGATCATGCATATGCATAAAAGCTTGCATATCAATTCGTCAGTTCCGCGATTATACATTTCACGCCGTCAAGGGAGACGCGGACTTCTGAATCTCCAGTGTCTTCATAACCGAATTGTTTTAAGTACAGCTTACATCGTTGCGAATGGCAGAGATCCTCTCCTAAAGATGGTCAGAAACCACGAGATGATTGGCGAAGGAGCGTTCCTTTACAAAGCCGCCGAGCAAGCTGCCGAGACCCTTGGCCTGAATTTTAACATCAGAAGTGAAGAAAGTGCATTACTCCAGCTAGATGCTTCACATCTAAAAGCCGAAGTAAAGAAAGCAGAAGTTGGAAAATTTCACCAAGAGCTACTCGACAAGCATATGCACGGAAACTTTCACAGAAATGTAGAAAAACAGTCCTTGTCGAAGGAGCAAACTTTTGCTTTCCTCAAATCATCAGGGCTCAATTCAGGTACAGAGGGCTTTATTTTCGCATGCCAGGACAGTGTAATCTCCACCTTAGCATATCGCGCCCGCATTTCATGTCAAGAAGTTCCCGCTGATAGGTGCAGAGCGTGTCATGCACACGCTGAGTACCTACAACACATACTATCGGGGTGTCCGACCCACGCAGGAACAACGTATATCTATAGACATAATGCGGCCCTAAGAGTACTATATTACCACCTTTGTCGCTCTTACGGTGTTGGTCGCGACCCTGCCTTGCCGAATGCTCCAAGGGATATAGAGTCAATTGTCCGAAACGAGAAGTGCCAGATTTTCTGGAACTACGATTTTCGGGCAGCAGTCTCCGTTGCGCACTCGAGGCCTGACATTGTTCTCCAAGACTTCGAGAAACGAACGATATTCGTGATCGAATTCTCGGCTATGTCCGAATACAACATCACTGCAAAGGAGAAAGAAAAAGAGGAGAGGTATCAAGACCTTAAAAGAGAGCTGCAACGACTGTACCCAAAATATTCGGCACGAGTAATTGTCCTTGTGATAGGTACTCTCAGAGGTGCTAAATTATCACTGGTTCGTAACCTTAAAGCCATACCCGCGTGCCAAAAATATGCCAAGGTACTTGTGAGATGGATGCAGAAAGCTGTCATCCTTGGGTTGCTTCGTGTCCTCAAGACACACGAGGGTTTCACCGGCCTGTCGTTGTGATTTCGTCGTGCCCTGTGACCACCCATCTCACGGATGTGAGACGTGGCCATAGGTGTATTTTACCGCGGTTCTACTGGGGGCTATTGGCATTTTCTTTTTAGATGGCAGTTGCTCTTAGTGGTACCCTGCGGTGGTTGTTTAACTTTTTTTTAAATTATATATATATATAGTTAAGTTTGTCATAAGGACAACCGCAGGATTTCGCCGGGAGCGGGTGCTAATCTGAAAAATTGCACCCGCTCCCAGCGAAATCGCGGTAAAATTTCAGCTGTAACCACGTCTCACGACCGTGAGATGGGTGGTTACAGTCCGCGCGAATTCAATACGATGATCCGGCGAAAGTCTCGTGCACCCTGAGGACACGGAGCGACCCAAGGACGACCGCCTTCTGCATTCTCCCTGCAAGTGTCTGAGCATTTTGTTGACACGCAGGGATGCTTTTCAGGCTATTAACAAGTGAAACCTTGGCACCTCCAAGGTAAGGTCTTTATACCTTTCTTTCTTCACGTTCTCCTTCGCTGTGACGTTTTTGTCCGCTGGTGACGAAAATTCGATAACGAACATGGTTCGTTTCTCGAAGTCAAGAAGAACCATGTAAGGCCTCGAGTGCGCAATAGAAACAATTGTCGAGAATATGAAGTTCCAATATATGCGGCACTTCTCATTTTCGACAATTGACTCTATTTCTCTAGGGGCGTTCAGCGGAGAGGTATTTGGGCTAATGCCGTAAGAGTGACAGAGATGGTAATAAAGCACTCTCAGTGCCGCATTGTGCCTTTGGATGTAGGTTGTTCCCGCATGAGCTGGACAACTAGATAGTATGTGTCCTAGATGCTCGGGGTGTTCATTACACGCTCTGCAGCTATCATCGTGAATATCTTGGCTGAAAATGTGGCGACGGTATGCTAGAGTGGAAATGACACCATCTTGACATGCCAAAATGAAGCCCTCTGTGTCCGACTTCAATCCGGGTGATTTAAGGAAAGCAAACGTCAGCTCATACGACATCGACTGATCTTCCACATTTCTGTGGAAGACGCCGTGCATCTTCTTGTCGAGGAGCTCTTCACGGAAGTTTTTCTCCTGTGCTTTCTTAATCCGGGACATCAGGAGTGAGTATTCAAGATGGATAAGATTTGATGCATTTCGCTCACCCCTGATATTGAAGTCAAGGCCGAGTGTTTCAGCAGCCTCTTCTGCTGCTTTGTAAAGAAACGCCCCTTTGCCTACATCTTCGTGTTTTCTGACCATTTTAAGAAGAGGATCTTGTCCATTTGCGACAATATGTGCTGTACCCAGAATAATCCTGTTGTGAAGACATTCAAGATTCAGTATTCCACGGCCACCTTGACGGCGTGAGATGTGAAGTCGTGGAACAGAAGACTTAAGGTGCATGCTTTTGTTCATGTGCATAACCTTTCGGGACCCGATGTCGAGGGATCTGAACTCGTCCTTCATCCATGGAACTACTCCAAATGAATAGAGTACTACTGGGACGGCAAGCATGTTCGTTGCAGATACTTTTTTCCTCGCCGACAGTTCGGAAGACCATATCTGTCGGAGGAGACGTTTGTATCTGCATCGGAGAGTATCCTTTATAGATGTTACGTCCTGAATGCGGCTTTGTGGCACGCCCAGGTATGTATAGGTCTCTCCAGCGCAAAGGTGTCGTATAGCGCTTCTGTCAACGAGTTCAGGATCTTCGAGGATGCTGTTAAGTTTTCCTTTCTTCAAATTAACCTTGGCGCATTTCTCTAACCCGAACTCCATTCCAATCTCTTGAGTGTACTTTGTGACAATTTTTAGAGCTAGATGTAGTTTCTCTTGATTTCTAGCATAGAGCTTAAGATCATCCATGTAAAATATATGAGTTACCTTATGCTTTCGATTTCCAGGTTTGCCACAGAGGTACCCTTCGGAATGGCGAAGTGCGAGAGATAGTGGCAATAATGTGAGGCAAAAGAGGAGAGGGCTCATGGTGTCGCCCTGAAATACACCTCTCTGAAAGGTGATACTGTTAGTGATCACACGATATTTTCCAGATAAGATGGTAAATCTGGTTTTCCAAAGCGGCATTAATCTCTCTATGCATCTTACGATGGGTGGATGAACCTTCAAGCTTTCCAACAGACAGATGATAAGTCAATGGGAGGTTGAATCAAAAGCTTTTCGGTTATCTATCCAGGCCATCGATAGAGATCGTTGATAGGATGCTGCATCTTTACAGACACATCTATCGATGAGCAGGTTCTCCCGACATCCTGCTACGCCTTTCTTCGAGCCACGTTGTTCATACATCTCTCGCCACACAGTTTCAATTGTCCGAAGAATCCTATTATTTAGGATGGCTGTGAAGATCTTATACAGTGTGTTCAGACAAGTTATTGGCCTGTAATTCTTAGGGTCAGCTAAGTTGCCCGTCTTAGGCAGGAGCACTGTGCGCCCTTCCACCAACCACTCGGGAATAGGCTCTTCCGACTTTAGATATGAGGTGAAAATTCGGTTCAGATGCTGGTGGGTTGAAGGAAACTTCTTCCACCAGAAGGTCTTGATACCATCTGGTCCCGGAGCGGGAAAGTTCTTCATGCCTCTTAATACGTTTTTCACCTCCTCGGTAGTGATAGGTGGGCATTCTTCCTCAGGTTATATTATGGCATTGCACAGCTCCTTGAAGCTATTTATGTTCTTTGAGTCTTCTTGAAGTGGATGCTGGACCTCGTAGACTTCTCTCCAAAATGCTTCGACCTCCTCTGGTTTGGGCGGATGGTCGACAGTAATTGGAGGGTCTTGGAAGAGTTTAGATGGATCAGATGAAAATTGTTGATTTTCTCTGACCCACCTCTCTCTCCGCTCTAGACTTCTCCGAGCGTTAGATAGTATTCGTATTCTGTCAACAATATGCTGTCTGATGGTCATTAGCTTTGATTTGTTGATTGTGTGATGACGGATCCGCAGTTCGCGCGCGAACCGTCGAACCTTGGCAGTGAAATTCCTGCCAGATGTTATGTAGTCAATCACACACTGAATGCGGGACGCGTACTGTCTAGCCCAGCCTATCTTTGTGCTGAGTTGATGCATTCTTCTTTTGGTCTCATGATCAACCGTTGGATGCCTGTTCGCGGTTGGTCTCAGTGTCGCTTCTCTTTCTCTGTTGCCGGCTTGTTCTGGATGCGGTTGAGTAGGCACTCCGCTTATATAACCCCTTTTCCTAAGGTTCTCGGCATGGTTTCGCAGACGTTGTTGCGAAAAGTCTGAGAGCTCTGGGTGTTTCTCGCACCACAGAGCATGCAGTCGTGCCATGTAACCTTCTCGTTCAGGGACCATACTGGCATCGTAGCACTCCAGCAGGCCGTCATTGAGTTGATCCGTCCACTTAAAAGTAACAAGATTCCGCCGGTCAATCGCATTGACTCCGTCTTGATTGGCTCCCCCAACTGTAGGGTAGTCGGCATTGTTGTCCGACCCATTGTCGGGAGCCCTGCGCGTTCGATTGTTTTGAACCGCACTTACTACAACTATGTTTGGTGTTGTCATTGTTGTTCCCACGAGCAGCTAGGGAAAGGGTTCGTCCATCCTTGTAGAGCCCCGCATGCAAGGATAAGGCTGTATACTCTGAGAGTCGCCGATTTCCCAGAATCACCGTTAGAGACACCTCACCCAGGTGACATTCAGCTTTCGGCACGGTTCTCACGCCCTTCGGTTCTATTCCAAAGGAATCGAAACCGAAACGGAAGTATATATAATTAAAAAAAAAGTTAAACAACCACCGCAGGGTACCACTAAGAGCAACTGCCATCTGGAAAAAATGTCAATGGCCCCCAGTAGAACCGCGGTAAAATACACCTATGGCCACGTCTCACATCCGTGAGATGGGTGGTCACAGGGCACGACGAAATCACAACGACAGGCCGGCGAAACCCTCGTGTGTCTTGAGGACACGAAGCGACCCAAGGATGACAGCTTTCTGCATCCATCTCGCAAGAGCCTTGGCATATTTTTGGCACGCGGGTATGGCTTTAAGGTTACGAACCAGCGATAATTTCACACCTCCGAGAGCACCTATCACAAGAACAATTACTCGTACCGAATATTTTGGGTACAGTCGATGCAGCTCTCTTTTAAGGTCTTGATATCTCTCCTCTTTTTCTTTCTCC
>CAKNXH010055304.1:0-11823 GCA_932178445.1 Andricus quercusramuli
TTTACGTATAAAAAAAGTTTGAACGTTCGAAAAATTTCGAGGTTCAGAAAAAAAATGTGACAATAGTCTCCCAGTTTTAATTTGTTCGGAAATAATTTTTAGTGAAGTTCCTACCCAAATGAAGTACTTTAACGTACTTTATTGTATTCTAATACATTTTCCAAAGATTCAGCTCAATATTTTATTCTTTAAAAAAGTTCTCAGGTTCAAAAAAAAATTCAGTAAACTGATAAAGTGAGGTCGGCAATATAGGTATTTGGCTGTGTCACATGCCCTTAAGATTCATGGTAATGTGAAAGTACGTCTTATTAAAAATAATTTAAGACTTTAAAAAGCTAAATCGGTTAATTAGAACCTTTCATAAAATCTAGTTGTTTGTTTTTACTTTAATAACAATGTAAAGACCATTTAACAAACACGATTGTTCGAAAAATGCATTATTGCTTATAACTATCTTCCGTTAGATAATTGCTAGAAAAAAGCGTTTTTTTCTGAAATTTTCAACTTTGCTTTGGCTTTTTAGTTACGAAGAAATAATAAATAAACAACAGAGAAAATAATTTTTCAAACAATCTTTCTTTTTGTGAATATGTTTTTCTGAAATAAAACAGGTATTTGAAATATTCCTCAAATTTTCTATATGGAATAAAATATATGAATGTGAATTTTTTTTCTTGAAGTAGTTACCGAAAACTTGAAAGTCAAAGAAAAGCTGAAAATTCCATAAAAGCCCGCAAATGTCTAGCATTATTCAACGAGAATGTTTAATAAAAATAATGAATTCTTTAAACAATTATGTTTGTTAAATTGAATTAATTATTACCTCACTAGAATTTAATTTAATTTAAAAGTGGAAAATATTAGAAAAAAATGCAACTTTCTAGCATTATTCTAAAAGAATATTATTATAAATAATAAATAGTTCCAACAATTTTGTCTATTAAATTCAGTTGATTATTGCCTCGGTCTAACTGAAAAGTTGAAAAAATCAGATAAAACTGTGAATTTCTAACTTTATTCTCAGAGAAAATGGCTACAAAATATAATAAATTGTTTTAACAATATATTTGAAAGTCTAGTTATCGCTATAACATAATATTTTATGCACTAGAAACAATGTTTACTAAAAGAAACCTCAAAAAACTAATATTTAGCGCCAGAAACTTGCAATACCCAACTTTTAACTTATGGGGCTTATTTAAAACCCTTTGAAATAGACTTATAGGGGTGGAATTCGAAAATAAATTTCTCATTCATATTCTATGGCTGATTTTGAAGTTTGATAACATTTGGTGAAATACAACAATTTATATTTTCACAAACAAATTAGATGAACAATTTCCAAATATTGTGGAAGTTCAAGTACAACGAATTTGTGCCTTCCATTCAAATAGCTTGCGATTAAGTTGAAAGTCTAAGTTAGTCACAAATATGAATAAAAATGTATTAATAAATACTTTTGGAAACAATCGATCATAGTTAAGTATTAATTAAAAAATATTCCAGTAATTTAAAAGTGTTAAAAGAATTTAAAAGTCTTCAAAACTGAATAAATTAAAATTCTAAGCCTTCGAAATTAGAGTAATATATAGGCAATCTATGAATGAGTATTTAATACAAAGGGAGTATAAGTACAATGGATACTCATTTCAAGATCCCAGGTATGTTCGCATCTAATCCTAATCCGACGTCAGATATGCTTGGCAAAAGTAAGTTAGGGGTAACTCGCGTAGGCCGTAGGGCAATGGTGGGGGTATACTGAGCAGGTACAAAATGCGAGTCGGGTGATGACCGAAAAAATTGTAGGGTGGCGGCCCTGCCCCTCCCTGAAAAGTGCGAATAAAGTTTGGGAAACGCTGCATTATATGACCGTCGAAACGGAACTGGCGGCCCAGTGCCGTTTCAGTGCTGTTTCATCGGCAGGGTTGCGAGTTTTCAGAGTTGGAAATTTTATTTTTCGAGATATTTCAGGCGTCCCTAGAAGCACAGAAAAATTGCTGTAATTATAATTTAGACACCTGGATCTTGTCAAGTTTTTCCTACAGTTCACACTTTTTGTTATAAGTTATTAGGTTAGGTAAAAAATAACAAGTTCTGAGACTCGAAATTGCTACAACGTGAAAAAGTCAAAAGCTTAAATTTGTACGTTAAAATGTGAAAATACTTTCTTACTTTAGTCGTTTCTTTTGAAAGCCGATCCTCTGTTTTCAGTTTTCTTTTCGAAATATATATGTCGAATTTAACGCATTTTAAATTCAATGTTTTCAACTGCATTTAGATTGAAGTATACAAGTGTTTTTAGTAAAAATATAAATTAATTAAGGTATTGTACTTATTCTTCACAATTGTAATTTATAAGCTTTAAAATTGAATAATTGCAGGTTAAGCATGGAAAAGTAGACTAATTTCAAATTTATAGCGTTTATATTGTATATTTTGAACCACTTAAACCTCTGACCTTTTTTCAAGCTTTTTAAAACATTTTTGTATATAAGAAACAAAATTCTTCCATCTAATAACTGTTTTAGAGTAGAAAGAAGTGAAAAGAAGCAAAATTATAAAATCTGACTTTTGTTGTTGTTGTGATTTCTTAATAAAAGGAAGTGCTATTCATTCTACAAAACGGCTACAAGAATCAGAGTTTTACCGAAGAAATTGCTAAATATTTTTGTTTCTTATAAAGTCTACAAATAAAAAAGTATGCACTTGGAATTTCGAAAAGAAAGGTGTTCTTTATGCTACGATGTTCTTCAAAAGGCTAATCGCAATTTCAAAAATATTGAAAGCCTCAATAGTTGTGACATTTAAAATGTCCAGTATTCAGTATATTGAATAATTAGGAATTTAAAGCTACTTAAATATGCAAGAATTTTTTAATTGAAAGTTTTCGATAATTTTAGATTGAAACATTTCAATTGGTTTAGTTACAAATTAGAATAGTTTAAAGTTGCAAGATTAGAAATGAACGTCTTTTAATATCTGAATCATTATTTTAAAACGACTAAAACCGTATATTTTCAGATACATATGAAAGTAGGACTATTGAAAATTAGGAGTGCTTGAAAGAACTGAACAAATGTTTAGTTTCAAAAGTTCTTTAAAAGGGCGCTTTTTCAAGTTTGATTTATTTTCTAATAATTTGGCACCCCCACAAATTATTTTTGTTGTGAGAAAATAACACGGGATTTTTGTCAAAATTGAAAAATATATATTTAATATTCGCTCAAGGTCAATGTTTTCAAGGTGCTTGTTTCTGAATAAATTGACTATTATTGTTTTTCGTTTCGTTGAAAAATCTGGGTTTTTCTCGTTTAAAAAATGATAACTAAAGGTCACTCAAGGTAATTTTCAGTACAAATTATCGATTCATGAAGAATAGTTGAGCACATCAGAGCGAAAGGAAGACTCCGCAGAGTCGTGAGGAAAAACGAGACAATTACCGTTGCGCTGCGCTGTCTTGCTCTTCAGGCATTCTGCGTAAAGAGTTTCTCTTTCTAAAGGTACTTGTCTCGTTTTTCCTCACGACTCTGAGAAGTCTTTATTTTGATCTGACGTGCTCATTTCTTAAGACTTAAACTATAGAACGGATTTCTTCGCCCGAAAATACAAACCTAAATTGTACTATAGTAAAAACAACTGGAAAAAATAAGATTTAAGCCAAATTTTGTAAAGAAAAGTAACCTTATTCGACCTATAAATATTCATTTTATTTCTCGAAAGATTAAAAAAAAAAACTCTTCGAAACGCTTTTAAGGAATGAAATGATTTTCCCGGAAGTTAGAATCGAAAAATTAATATTTCAAAAAAAATAAAGCTATGCTAAATTGAGCTAGACTTGCGACTTTTAAAATCTGAACTGTAGTTCGAGTATTAGAAATTGAACAGTAATTGATTTTACAAGACGATTCTGGATCTGTTCAAAATTGTATACATAATTTACATATTTTAGCGTTAAAATTTGAACTAATTTAATTCGCAAGCCTTAGTAGTTACACACATGTAAGAATTCGGCTGATAATTTATAAACAATGTTACATTTGAAAATCACTTGAAATTAATAGATTCATAAATAAACGCCTTTATTCAATTTCAAAATCTCATTCAAGTATTGTTCTAGTATAAAATATTTCATTTTAACTCATTCAATTTGGAATTTTTTAATTTAAAAAAAAAAAAAAAAAAAACAATTTTCGATATGAAACCATTTGAAACCTTCGAAACTGAATTGTCACAATTTCAGAGTGGTAAATTTAAACTTTGAAAGTTACAATTATAATTTTTCTAATTTTTAAGCTTGTAATTTGAAGGTAAATGTGTGGAATTTTGATTTGTAAATAACAGTTAAACAATGATTAATAATTTTTTTTTAAATGCGAATAAGTTGGAGGTTCTTGACTGTTTCGAACAAAAAAAATTAGAATCTTCTCAAGAATTTTGAGATTTCAAAACAAAAAAAATTTGTTTGTTTTAGGATTTAGGATTTCGAAAAAGTAAGTTTAGAAATATTTCAAACCATTTCAAAAGATTTACAAATTTGGAAAAAAATATGGAAGCTTTTGAGGCCATTTGTTTTGCCGGATTTTACAAAAAATTGAGGAAATATGGGAATCACTTTAAAATATATTTAAAAATTCCGAAAAAACGTCAATAATAATTTGAAAAGATTTCAAATAATTTAAAAGAAAATGAATACTTTTGATTGTTTCGAAATTAAATATGACTTTTAATTTTGAAAAATTACATAATTTTAAGAGAAGGTATAAAAATATGGGACGACTAAAAAAATTCCGAAAGGGATAACTGAAAAATCCCGAAAAATGAAATTTCCGACATTATTTAATTGCCGAATAGGAAAATTTTCGAATAATAAAATTTGAGAAATAATAAAATTGTACAAAGGTTTATAATATTACCGAATTGAAAAAATTTCCGACAGAAAATATCCAAAGTAAAAAATTCCCGAATTATAGAATCTCCGAATTAAATCATGAAAAATTTTTTTATTCCCAATAAACATTATTTACTTATTAAAAATACAATAATCAAATATTTTTATTGAAGAAATGTTTAAATATTAAAGTTTTTTAAAATTATTACTTGAATTTACAAGAACAATGATTGTTTAGAAATTGTGTTAAAAAATAATATAAAAAACACGTGCGCTTCGAAAGAACAAAAAATTCCTCCTACATTTTCTTCGAACCTAATAACATTTTCCAAACAAACTTTGCAGGATTCAACTTAGCACCGATTTATATCAGAAATTATTTTGTTTATTATTTGTTTTTAAATTAAAAATTTGATATATATTTTTTTTTTCTTCAATCATTTTTATTTTAAATTTAAACAAGAATTTTTTTAAACATGAAACATAAAAACATTTCTTTGATAAAAGTATTTGATGATTGTATTTTCAATAAATAAATAATATTTAATGAACAATTTTTTAAACTGTTTAAATTCAAGAATTTTCTAGTTCGTATATTTTATAGTTCGGCAATTTTCTGCCGGATATTTTACTATTCGTGAATTTTTCGATTCGAGAGTTTCATATTTCGGCACTTTTATTATTTCGGGAATTTTGGAATTCGCGAATTTTACAGCGTCGGGAATTTTATTTTTCGGGATTTTTCAGTCGCCTCAAATTCTCGACAATTCTAATATTACCCAATTTGAAAATTTCCGAATTATAAAATACCCGAACTAGAAAATTCTACAATTTAAACAATTAAAAAAATGGTTTGTTAACAAACATTTTTCAAAATAAAATAATCAAATATTTATATCAAAGAAAAAGCTTTTTTAATGTGTAAACTTTAAAGTTTTTTTTATTATTGTTTGAATTTAAAATAACAATAATTGAAAAAATATATTTCCGGATAAATAATTTTGTTTGAAAATGTGCATTGTTTTTTTTTAATTACAAAAAAACTTTCTCAATAATCAAATTATTAATTTATTTTTATACAATTATTGTTTTTTCAAATTTGAACAATAATTTGAAAAGAATTGAACATTTAAAAAAATTTCTCTGATAAAAATATTTGATTATTGTTTTTTTTTATTTAAGAGATTTAAAAGATTTATAAAATTGTAAAAAAATCTCGTAGATTTTGAGGCAATTTTTTTGCAGCATCTTACACAAATTTTAGGAAAAAATGGGAATCATTTTAAAACATATTTAAAAGTTCTGAAAAAAGTTCAAAAATATATTTTGAATAATATAGGTATATTATTTGTATTTTTAATTTTATACTATATAACGTACATAATCATTTCGAGTAAGCTGTATCAATTATAATAGTTCACAGTTTCATTTTAAAATAGATTTTATGGATCATGATATTTTTTATGAATGCGCTATTGAAATTCTATTTGAATAATTCAATTATTCTTGCTAGTGCGAAACTTAATCTGGCTTGGAAATGCCGTCTCAACATCTATTTTCAATTCGAATGGTTCTTGTCCGAGCTAAGTCATCAGTGCGCCTCGACGAGTATGATGGAGTTGCTTACAGCGCTCCAAGTGGCTGTTGGTAAACTATATCGATAGGTGCTATCAGCAAAGATATTAGTACCTAGATGCGGCAAGGGTCAGGAGTGGGGACGCCGAATATATATATGTCACTACTTTCTAGCCTACGTTGAGGTGCTGCCCTCTTCAACTTTTCATTGTTTCCATGGCAACCGCGTCAAATTGTGTGAAATGTGAATGAGTCACCGTCGGTGGTGAGAGCCTAGCGAGCAAAAAGACTCGCCAGGCTTGCTATGAACATTGGCTTGAAGGTTCAGACGTCTAACCTGATGATTTTTTTTTAACTTATTGAAATAAAAGAAAAAACAAAAATAGGTTCTAAAGTTTCTAAAATCAACATTTTTTATTTATTCACTAGCTGATATATACCCAGCGTCACCTGGAATTTTAAGAGATTTCATAGAATTTAAAGGAATTTAAAGACACTTTAAAGGATTCATGCAAATGATCTTGAAGTAATTTTAAGGAATTTCAAGAGATTCAATGAAATTTCAAAAATTATTAAAGGATTTCAAGAGATTTATAGTGTTTTTAAGAAATTTCAAGGGATAAAAAGACTTTAAAGGATTTAAAAGAATTTGCAAGGGATGCTAATTGATTTTAGGGATTTAAAAAGAATTTTAAAAGAGTTGAAAAAGAGGTTTTTTGAGAAATTTCACAAGATTTAAGATATTTTAAGTGATTTTAACAAATTTGCAGGAATTGGGAGAGATTTAAAGATATTTCAAAAGATTTTAATAAACTCCAAGGGATTTTGATATATTTTAAACAATTTTAAGAAATTTACAAAGGAATATTAAAATTTTTAAAAATCTCTTGAACATATTTTGAAATCTCTTAAAACCCCTTAGAATGTTTTCAAATCTCTCGAAATATAATGAAATCTCTTGAAAATCTTGAAACTCTTTGCAATCCCTTTAAAATCTTTAAAATCAAGTAAAATCCCATAAAATGGTTCAAATCCTTTTAATTTTCTGTAAATCTCTTAAAATGACTTAAAATATAATTCCATCAAGTCACTTAAAATCTGTTGAAATCCTTTAAAATCTCTTAAAATACCTTAAAAATCCTGAAAGTGACTAGAAATCTTTTAAAATCCCGGGCAACGCTAGGTAAATTTCTGCTAGTAAATAAATAAAAAAAAAATGGTTTTGGGAACTTTTTCCATATTCTTAATACAATAAATGTAAAAAAAAGTTCATCAGACTAAACGTCTGAAACTTCAACCCAATGCTATGAACTATTTCCAAGGCGGCAGAGCTGAAAAAGAAATGGGACTAACGAAACAGATAAAAAATAATGAGTAAGAAGTGAAAAAATGTGGAAAATTAAAATTCACGAATTATTTAATTTTCCATAACTCTTAAATTCTCAACATTTATATTTATTTGATTTCAAATTATCGAATATAAATATTTTAATTATAATTATTTTTACTAACATAATTAATTAATCGATTAATAAATTATTGCGTCTAACCAAAAATACCCAAAAAATAAATACCATATACACAAATAGATGAAAAATAAAAATACCGAATTATAAAATTGAATAAAATTATTTTTATATAAATAATTAGGTAAATTAATTATTTAATATATATATATATATATATATATATATATATATATGTATGTATATAAATATTAAATAATTAATTCATCTAATTATTGAAATGAAATTAATTTTAGGAAATTTTATAATTCGATAAATTTGGATATTGGAAATTTAAACATTTGTGGTGGTTTCAAAATCCAGTTTCCAAAAGACGGTTTTTCGGAATAAATTGCAAGGGGAATATATATAATTTGACGTCCTGAAAAATTGTTCGGTAGTGTGCATGTGTGATTGTATGTATGTCAAGCTTTTTACGATCCTGCAATATGTGGTGAACGTGTACAGATAAATTGGTAAAATTTGGCATACTTATTCCACTATACATATACCAAGTTGAATTTCTTACAAGGGTTTTACAAAATATCTTTAAACTAATTGAAAAATGTTAATTAATAGATTAAATCTTTCAAATCATCTTCTTTGGGACTAATAAAAAATACGTCGAACGAAATATTTTATTTATTTGCCAAATTAAATCTCTACCCATAATTTGAGTAAATGAAGCATTATTTGAATCAGTGAAATAAATGACAAGTAGACGGTAGAAAAATAAGCAAAATTTGTTTTATTTTGATGAGTCTTATTGTATGTTACAAATTTACGTATATTATGTTTTTTCAACATATTGAAACAGATTAACAGATATGTTAATTAAAATACGGATTTTTATTACTATAAATTAAAAATGACAGTATTTGGATTGTTTCTTGGCTTCAACGGTGGAGAGTATATTAAAAGAAATTAAAAATAAGACTGTTATTTTCAACATAAATACTAAAATTTAATTTAAAACTCAGTTAAATAAATAAAATGAAATGATATATTAAATCTCCACAGTTTACTAAGCCCTCTCACCGGGAGTATCCTATAAATTATGCAGTACTCTGGCAGTACTTTATTAATGAATGAAGTATTAATTTTAGTTTAATAAATAGGTATTTTGTATCTCTATTAAAAACCAAATAAAATGGCAAATATTGAATTGAAAATTAAATGATTTAAAAATAATTTTCAGAGATAAAAAATAATTGGGAAGTTGTGTCAAATGCCACGACTTATCACATAAGAAAAAAATGTTATTTGTATGATATTTTATAAACATTCGTGAATTTAAAACCAATTTCTTCTTATGTTCTTTCCTGAAAAAAAAATCACTTATTAGTAGGAAAGCAACTTATTTCTATTTTTGTTTGTTTTTTTTTGTGTGGTTTTTTTGGTTTTTGACTTATTGAATGTAGCAAAATACCGTTCTAATTAGAACGGCCGTTAAGGGCCACAATCAAAATTACTAATCGCAGGGTGGCCGAAAAACTAAATGAAATGTTCAAAATTCCCTAACCTTTTCTTATAAGTATTTATTATCCTTGACCATAGATATCTTAAAAAATAAAATTATAATCTTATAACATTTTTATATAGAATATTTTAAATATGAAACTAAAAAATTTTCAAATTGATTTGATACATTTTTTATTTTTTAATCTCAGAGCTGTCACAGACTGATTTACTTGAAAAAGTGATCTGTATATATACACAAAAAGTCGCTAAGGTACATAATTGATGTGACTAATGTTCTTTTGAATTTAAAAGAATTCGATTCTTAAGCATTCAAAACAATTCAAGTTAAATTCCAAAGAATGCAAATGAATTGTGAAGAATTGAGAAATTTAAGAAATTCTTTTTAAATACTTTAAAATATTTGGATTCTTTTGAAATCCCTTCAAATTATTAAAGTAAATTAAAAATTCCTTGAAATCTTTGATGACACCCCAAAATATATCAAATCCTTCCAAATCCTGTTAAATTATTGAAATAAATTGAAAATTCATTTGAATTTTCTAAAATACCCTAAAATACTTCAAATCCTTTATAATGTTTAAAAACCCCTTAACATTTTTTCAATCTCTTGAATTTTTTTTTAATTAAAAAAAAAAACTTAAAATATTTGAAATCCTTTGAAATCTCTTGAAACTTTTTAAAGCTCTTGATAATACCTTGAAATTTTCCAAAATACCCTTAAATCTTCAAAATCCTTTGACATTACTTCGAATTGAAATATTCATTTTAAAAGTGTCTATAGAGAATTGATCTTAAACAAGTAAATATTTAGCAGTATTGATTATTCTGGACAGTTACGTAAAGTGTTTCTTAGGACTTTTGCCATTTTTTTTTATATCCCTGACTTTCTCTGGTCAACAAAATTCTATGACATGTCCTTGATTTCCAGGTTTCCCTGAACTGCGGGCATGCTGCTGATAATTCGAACATTATACCTATCTTCTTTTTCACAAACTATTCAAAATATTAAAGTGGTTCATTTTTCTTAGAAAAATTCTTGTATCTGACAAATTCCCAAATTTTTCATGGTCCGAATGACGCGTGATAATAAGTGAATAATAAATAATAAATACAGTCTTGTAAATTTAACTACATTTTCATTTTTATTATAGAGCCATAAGTTTTACCAATTTCTTATAAAATTAAGACTGATGACATTTTTTTCATGATTCACATTTCCGTATTAAGTATTAAATATTTAATAGAAGCGGTAAGATCATTGACGAAAATCGCAGACTATTCCAAATCTTTCGCACACTTATTTCATAAAATGGAATTTCATAATTAACCAAGTTAATTCTAAGCAATTATAACTCCTATGGAAAGATGATTTTTTTCAAATTTATTGAACTTTTTTTGTTTTAAAAATTTATTTTTCCAATAAAAAAAATGTATCCTGAAAGGAATGCGGTAGCCGATAGAAAATTTAATGGTTTAGAAATAATCTTGTAATTAATTCTGAAATTTTACTCAGTGAAAATTCGATTTCAATATTGAGTTATTTTTAGTTTAAATAATGACCTGTTATATTTTTTTTTACTTTCTTGAATCCTGTGCAAAGATTTCTTTTGTTGGATCCAGAGACTAACCGAAAATACCGAAAAGAAATGGATCCCTATTACACGAATTGACAACTTTATTGACGAATAAATTTAAAATAACGAATTTTATGTGCCCTAACTTTCAAGTTTCCGAAATCAAAATTTAAAGATTTACAAAATTTCAGAATTGTACAAATAAGAAATTATTAAATACCCTAAAAATTCTTCAATTCACAAAATAAAAATTTGGTGAATTAAAAAATTTTCCGATAACATTTATAATTCGGTATTTTTACTTCTCATCAATTTATGTATTGGGTATTCATTTTTTCGGTATTTTTTGGTTGGTCCCTGGATTCATTTTGTTACAAAAGTCCAAATTTCAACAGAAGTTCGTAATATATCTAAATTATTATTCAAAACTTTTTAAGAAGGAAGAATAATATCGGGATTTTGAACAATTTGGACTTTTATAGAACAATAGGAATAATTTTGGATAAGATATGAAGTCACAGTTACTAAATATGTACATTTCGAGGACTTGTACAACAACGAATCAGTTTTCAGTGATTTAAATAAACTCTTTGATTATTCTCCTAATTATATTTGCCCTAATTTTTGGAAGAAAAGTAGATTATTAAAAATATGGATTTAAAAATCTACGACTTGGCGCCACGAGAATAAGCGGCTTTCACATCGCCTCTACAGGTATGTGCCCGTAACACTGGAATGATAGCTATATATATTATATATATATATATCATTCCAGTCAGCTATATATATTATATATATA
>CAKNXH010055304.1:21823-50018 GCA_932178445.1 Andricus quercusramuli
GGAGCGTGGAATCAAGTGACGGAGTGGGGACACACCGACACGCAGCGCTTACGTGTGTCGCTCCCACACGGGAGTCGCGGTGGGGGCCGCCAGCTCCCACGATCTGTGAACACTGCCCTGAGCACCTAGGACACATACTATCTAGTTGTCCGACTCATGCGGGAACGACCTACATCCAAAGGCACAATGCGGCACTAAGAGTGCTTTATTACCATCTCTGTCACTCTTACGGAATTAGCCCAAATACCGCTCCGCTAAACGCTTCTAGGGAAATAGAGTCAATTGTCGAAAATGAGAGGTGCCGTATATACTGGAACTTCATATTCTCGACAATTGTTTCTGTTGCGCACTCGAGACCTGACATAGTTCTCCTTGACTTCGAGAAACGAACCATGTTCGTTATCGAATTTTCGGCACCAGCTGACAAAAACGTCACAGCCAAGGAGAAAGAAAAGAAAGAGAGGTATAAATATCTTATAAGGGAGTTGCGACTGTTATACCCCGAATATTCTGTTAAGCTAATCGTCCTAATCATCGGCGCTCTTGGAGGTGCCACAGTTTCACTGGTTATTAGCCTGAAAAGCATCCCTGTGTGTCAACAAAATGCCGAGACACTGTCGGGGAGAATGCAATTTTTCAGATTAGCACCCGCTCCCAGCGAAATCCTGCGGTTTTTCCTTAAGACAAACTTTTAACTATATATATATGTATATATGTATGTCACATAAATTAACATTATTGTTATTCAAGGTTTTTAACATTCACGTACGCATGAACAAAACAATGCATTTTTTATTTGTTCTCTATATTTTGATTAATAATTTGCATGCTTGCACTTTTTCAGGTGGCTTTCATCCAGCGGACATAGCTAGAATAAATAATCAGGATGATTGGCTAAGACGTTTCTTGGAGCACAATGATTTTCGACTGGAAGATTCTCTCAAAATGTTATGGGAGACTTGCGAATGGAGGAGAAAGTTTGGCACAAATGGTATTAGATCAAAATCTTATCGGTTTTTGCATCAAGTACTTCTTGACTAAAAAGTAAAGCGTCTTTTATGAATAAACAAAAATTAAATCACTGGATTGTTTGTTTTCAGATATCACACTGGAAAATCTAAGAAGAGATTATTTGGAAGACGGAGTTTGTTTCAGTTACGGGCAAGATAAAGACGGAAAAAAGCTTTTTATAGTCAAATCTAAATTACATGTGAAAGGATCGAGAGAATTTCCGGAACTACAGAGATGCATAGTTTATTGGTTCGAGAGATTAGAACGGTAAATTTTATAAATCGTCTTGTCATATGAATTGCGTAATAGAATGGATTAAAAACACTAAGAAAACTTTTTTTCAGAGAAGGGAACGGAAACCAAATTTCTTTATTTTTCGATATGGCAGAAGCGGGTCTTTCAAACATGGATATGGAATTCACTAAATACCTAATCGGTCTCTTCAAGAGCTACTATCCAAACTATCTCAATCTAATTATTATTTTCGAAATGCCCTGGGTTCTGAATGCAGCATTTAAGATCATAAAGTCCTGGTTGCCTGCCAAGGCAATTCCAAAAATTAAGTTTGTTAACAAATCAAATCTGAAAGAATACGTCGATCCTAATATTGCATTAAAATCCTGGGGAGGTAAAAGTGATTACACTTTCACGTTTGTGCCTGATGAACAGATTAACCCAAACACAGTCAATGGAAAACTCGACAACAATAAGAAGGTTTTTCTTTAATTTGTTTATAATTTCCTTAGATTTGTTTTCTAACAGGAAAAATAAAACAATACATAACTGTGTATAATTCAAGGTACACTTCGCCGAAAATTCTCCCATGACGGAACAACCATCGAGTTGTTTTGGTGATCAGCAAAAAAACGAAGAATCTAGTAGGTTCATTTTTAAATCACTTAATTTCAAACAAGAAGATGTTTTTTGTTAAGAATGATAATACATTGTATGCGTTCACAGTGCTAGCCATTGAACCAGAATTATTGGTATTTAACAAAGAAGGAAATGAAGTTATGGGAACGATCAATTTGAAAAATATTACATCAGATAAATGTCTGTCTTACAAGGTAAAGATTGGACTAAGATTTTATTTACAATTGATATTAAAAAAATGTCGTGACCTAAATCCATTTAAAATCAGACCGAGGTTCAAGCTAATGTCACAGAATCGGTTGCCGACGAAATATTTTGTTTATTAAAGGAAAAAAGGGAATACGAATTGTATCCATTTGAAACATTTCTTGTTACAAAGATATGAATTTTTAAATTTCATAAAGCTTATGACGCAGATAGTCATGATGAGTGTTGAATCTTTAAAGTGTTATATTATTTAAACTACAATTATTTAATCTTTCCGTCTGGAATCTGATAGAACTTTTAGGTTTCTTCCGAAATCCATCCACTATTATGGTAAATACTATTTCTTGAGATTTTGTCGTGTGCCAGCAACTTGAGGAGGTGGAAACTGTTTAGATATTTAAACAAAAAAATCTCTCACCCCTTATTTTTCAATGATAATGAAGACCACATTTTTAACTTATACTTAATTTATTTTTAATTGATTATTCGTCAAATAGATGAACATCGCACAATCGTATTATTTTGAAAACAATACAATTTCGATCTTTATTATTTATATTTGAGTACAAAATTTGCTAAATATACGAGATTTGAAAATCGTTAAGGGGCCATTCACAAAAAACGTGAAAAATTTTTCTAAACACCCTCCCCCTCCCTCCACGTGATGGCTTTTCCATCGTTCTTAACATGACGAATTACAATTTGACGAACACCCAACGGACTTTGTCATATAATGTGTCGCTTTTTTGAAAAATGTGGATTCTCCTTTTGACAGTCCGCTCATAAGATATGGAATGCTTCACCTTTATTAGTTTAAATAATACCATACTTCGAAGAAAGTGTTCGAATTTTTTTGAAATTAATCAAAGTCATTAGCTTTGGAAGTCAAAACACTCATAACTTCGTCAAAAATCAGTTTTTATTAAACCGCGAAAATACGTGTCTATAGTATTATGATTCAGGAAATGATTCAGTGGGATTATTTCGTATTTGATGACGTAGTCTGGCGTGCTTGATTGTACTGTCTAATTTATTAAGGAATTTTTTGTACAGCTAACCCATTTCCAGATCATTGGGATTTTGGAAATTTCCGTAATACTAGTCCCAGCGCTGTACATGACTGGTTAATCTTACGAAAAAATCCGTAATACTAGGCAGTGCATTTAAAATTTTTATGATTAAAAATAATCAACCCCTAATATTCTACTGAAAATCATAGATAAAAACAACGTCACCAGAGAAGTTCCGAGTGCGACCAAGCACAGGAATTCTAATCCCTTCACAGCAGTGTGTAGTCACTGTTGTTCTACAACCTGGTTTCAGTTTACGAGGACTCTTACAAAATGACAGATTTCTTGTCATGTGTCTTCCGATGAAAGATGCAAAAATGTCACCTCAAGAATTAACCGATTTTTGGAAGGTAAATCAATTTATCAAAAAGCATTTGCATTGGAGTTCAAAATGGAGAATGTTATCAACAATATTCATGAGAAACTTTTCTTATGAAATTCTATGCCTTCCAACTTGAAAACAATACTTATTATACTTTATTCTTTTTTCTTCATATAAGATAAGTTTCTAAAATTTCTATTTATTCAAAATAAAACTTGTAATTCTTCAATATTTGAAAGCTTCTACTTCTAGAAGCAAGAGTTATTTCAAGATTTGAGTAACTAAATATCGATTTGGAAACATCACAGCTGAGATGTTTTACAAAATTGTATTATATTTTATTAATAAATTATAATTAACAAAAAAATAATATTAAATTATATTGAAATTATATTACTATTTTAAAAACCTCAATTTTATATTTGTTCCAAGCGGTACACTCAAATTTTGATGAAATTGTTACTGCCATTATAACTGCGATAAATCACACCTATAGCCAGTCCTCACGATCCACGTTTCATATATATTTTTATATGCCAAGATTTGAAAAAAAGTTTACACTGGAATTTAAAAATGTATGAAAAGATGAGAATGACAACTGGATAAGGACCAACAATGAAACTGTTTCCATACCCCGTGATGAAAAATTTACTCAAAATTGTAGAAGTATTTCGCCATTATTTACCATGTTTCAGGAAGGTGATGCTCTTTTTTAATTGACCAGTTCTTATTCAGTCAGTTGTTGTCATTCTCATAATTGTAACATTCATTTTTGCGAGTGAAAGGAAAAATTATTTTTACATATGTATTTCTAATAGGTATCGGTAAATAGTGTCCTAAATTATTTGAAATCGTTAAATAGAATTTCAAACTGTATCCGTTTGTCATTCTCATGTCTTCAGTTGTGTTTTCTTCAATATTAAATTGTTTATTTCCAAAGATTTAAATAAAAAAGAAATTAATTTATAAAGTCTTTAATTTTAATTAATAATATTGTGAATGATAAAAATTCATTATCCTGTAATTTTGAGCACTTTAAATTGAAGATTGTCATTTTGAGGAGTTAAAGGTAAATTTATTCAAATAATTCTTGAAATTTTACAATATATTGAATTCATTTTGAAACTTTTTCAAATTTGAATATTTTTGTTTTAATTTTAAACGTTCAACATTTAGAATTATTCCGTGTTAGATTCCTCAAAATGTAAATTCTTTTTTGAATACTTTCAATTTTGAACACTTGAGACATAAAATTTCTGAACAATAAATGAAGTCTTCCAATTCCAAGGTAGTGTCGTGCGAAAAATCAGATTTCTATCAAACGTAGTTTTTCTATGATTTTAAGATTTAAAACAATATTACTGGTGATGTCCAGAAACTAAACTTTTCTGTGGCTAAAATGTTTAGAAATTTTTGTTAAAAGACAACAATTTTTTAACTAATTGACGTGTCCAAATGAAAAGGTGCTATCTCGGTAGGATGAAATAATAATGTGCTATTTCGAGTGGAAAATCCCATACAAATAGTATTGGGAACACCAACGCCCTCTGAAGTAGGGAAGCTTTCCATTTGGTTCTCCCGAGATAGCACCTTTTCATTTGGACACACCGAAATAACTATATTTGGAGATTATTTACTTATTTTCAAAATGGGAAACATTAGAGTTGTAGAAAATGTTTTCCTACCAAAAATAAGCCATGATTGATTGAAATTAAACGATTTTTTTTAAATTGATAAAAAGCGACAAGAAAAAATTCAGATACAAAAACTATTGTGAAGATTTTTCGCAAGTTTTAACCTTTTTTCATAAAAATAATATTTTTCATTTGTAAGAAATGACTGATAAGATCGTTTCAAACCTTAAAATCGTAGAGAACTTTTTTCCATATACGTGATTTTTGGCACGATAACTACCTTAGGCTGTACAGTTTTCTACAAACTTCATGTTTCCAGTTTTTGCACAACCCTATTGGTTTAAATAATAATGGCGAACATTCTGGGAAATATTAGAACTATTTTTGTTAATTAAAAAAACCTTTTCGCCTTATAATGGAGAGCAAGAAGTGAAGACATTGTTAATTTACAGAGCGTAGGAAAAGGAGCAGAACAACACCGATTGGTTTGTCGTGAAGGCAGCCTCGACAACATTGAAATCTTGAAATCAAGCGCTAGTTACTCTAGTATGTCAAGTGGAATAGCTAATGATCGTTCCCTTGATGGACTTTTTTCGAAGGTTAGTACATTTTTCAAAAATACAATCGTCCTTTAAATATTAATCGAAAACTGTATTTTAAATAAATAAATTGTATTCCAGATTAACCGATTAGAAGACCGCCATAATAAGTTACATAATGAGATATTAGCCCTAAAGCGTATGTTATTGGTATCTGTAATTCTAATCGTCTTGCTATCAATATGCATATGCTATATTTTGAGAATCGATATCAGAAATAGTCTCGAACAAGAAAGCCATGGAATGTATGACTGTGACGTGCAGGACATACATAATTAGGATTTATCCCATTTACTTTAATCTGTGAAAACAGAGTAGCTTTTTATGGTCCAGTGATGCAATCTAAAAGAAAAGTCTATAACTTTTAGAAAATGGTTTTTGTTTCATACTTATTTTTGTGGGTTTGAAATGACTAGAGTTTTGAAGGCATTCCTTGGTATTTTATGTACAGATTATTATTTTTAATGTATTTTTCACGGCCCTATGGTCAACTTGTATCCAGTTAAAATTCAAATCTCCTCTGTCTACTATTCAAACATGAAAATATGAATGCCAGTATCAAAGTATATACGTATAATGGCACTATATCCATATTAAAAATATTTTTCTACGATTTATATTTCTCTGATATTTATAGTAATGTATTTTGATCTTAATTGTCTTCAAGTTTATCAACCATTATTGTCTTTCACTCGATCAACTCAGAAAAACGTATTTGTAGGCCATGAGAAAATTTTTGAATTAGAGTTGTTTTAATTCCTCTGAAAGGATGAGTAGTGATAAGTAAATTAGAATAATATCCTTAAAAGCCTACGTATATTTTGTGGATTTTCTCGAATTTCAAATATTGGTGATGGATGTTTTGTAATATTTCAAAGTTGCTTCGCTTTTACTAGGCAAATTTGGTTCAGTGGACATTATTTAGAAATAATTAGCTATACAAAAAATTGCACTTTTATTATAAAATTATATCTTTTTATTAAATTGAAATCATATCCACGTAGGCATATTGATGCAACAATAATTTAAATCTGAATAACTTACTTAAGTAATCAAAAATGATCAGAACATTTTTTTTGTAGTCTTTCTACTAATATTACAGAATTAAAAAGTCACAAAATCAAAAAGTATCCAGTACCAAAAATGCCCAAATACACATGAGAAAAAAGTTATGTAAATTGTAAGAACTAGATTTTTCTATTAAAGTAACATTTTCATTATAAAATTTCAAAAATTATCATTCACTAGTCTTGTTACACTTTATTTAACTTTTTAAACTGCAAGGTACGAAATGATATTATTTTATACTTGATCCTAACATGCTTTTCATTTACCTTTATAATGTGCTGACTACTATTTATAAGGTAAATAGAATATAAAATAGCTTTGAATTTATTTTTTCTACGGACAATTTTTTATAACAATGAGTGGGAGGCGAGGGGTACATAACTTTAAAATTCGGTGTACACCGATTGCATGATTGCAATGTAAAATTTCAATTCGATTGAAGTGATTGCAAGGTGACAACAGGGTGATTGCAATGAACTGTGTACACCGATTGCAGGAGTTGTGTACCCCTCGGTGGGAGGGAATGCGCGATAGAATCGATAGATCCTTTGTCGCCTATGTTGTAGATATTGTATACTCGCATTGTAATATTAAGCTGTATTTAGTTTTAGATTGTATAGGTCGATTTTTAGTTGTTTATATTGCGTATTGAGATTTATAATAAAACTGAAATATGCTTAGTAATTATACAGATTATTATTTATGCAAATTCTATCATAAAAATTTTATTCAATGATAGTATAAATTATACGTAGCTATATACAATTATACGCAGAGAGAAAGGTCAATTTCACGTAATCAGGAAAATGCCAAGAAAATATCAAATTGGTCGTCAATAAGGAGAAGTATTTTTTGAACTCTCTCGTTTGACCAAAGAATGACCATGAATAAGAAAATAATTTTTTGTGTGGAAATAAATACCAAAAAGTTTTAAAACATACTGCCCTTTGACGTGACGCATGAATCATTCAAATTAAACGATTTTCGGTGAAGATGAAAACTGAAAATTCTAGAAGGGTTTTCATTTTTCTCTCCTTGAATAATTATTTTATTTGAATGGTTCCTGTGTGAAAAAAATTCGTAAATAGACGAAATAAGGACAAACTGATTCAAACTTTTTTGAATTTTTATTTTTACAAAAAAAATTGTTCTTTCATTTTAGGAAAAAAACAGCCCTTATTAATCCTCCTTGTTTATATATTAATAATTTTAATGAGAATCTGAAAATGATTACGTCTCGATATAACAAAAGTGTTAGTTATTTAATGACGGGCTGGCGTGGGGTAGCGAAGGAATCACGATTGGTTATGTCGAAGTTGACGAATAGGAAACAAGACCTTCTATCACCATTCTTACAAAAACTTCTAGAACACTTTTGTCGAATTAATCCAAGAAATGAGTTCCTGAGCCTATCCAGTAAGGCACTCCTTTTGCCCCCAAAAAAGGTTTTGCGTTTTTGTAGAAAATTGGCACAGATGTAACCTCCGGAAGCTACGACCACGATCGTTCACCGAACGATCGATCCCGACGCAACCGGAGGGGATACGTTGTCCGACTCGTCACTCCCCACAACACCAGTAGTTGAACGAGTCGGGAAATCACTGAACAAACACTTAAAGCACTGAAGGTGACGTTCACTTTTAACTGACGGATTTAACGGCCCGATCCCGGCACAAGAAGCACCAGGCATTGAACCGACGCAACACCCGGTAACCGGCTACTCTCGCCTACACCTTGGTGAATACTGAAAAGCCAAAAAAAAGGAGGTACAAGTCTTAACAGGGGAGCTTGCCACCACCACCCGAATCCCCACTCCCGCCAAAGGGAGCGCGCCTGAAACTCAAAGAACAGAGAGAGACCCTCAAGGAGAAAGAGCACTGGGCAAAAACCATTTGACTAACAATGAAACCTTGAAGGTCACTCAAACAAGAATAACAAAATCAAATAAATTATTAACATCCCGCCCGCCTCGTTCGCTGAACGAAACAAATTCCTATCATAAAGGTCAAGAGTTGAGTGCCGCCCGCCATGACGCACACAATAAATGTCCAGGTATATGTAAAAATTCAGGTCCGCCCGCCATGGAACACAATGAGCCGCATGAAATCAGCTCACGACTGTCAACCAGCACCATTTGACCATCCTGTCCGAAACTAACAATCCTTACTCGTCCTTAACGGCCATGTCTCACGTTGGAGTAGAGAAGGGATGATAATCAACATGACGTCTCCAAGTTAAGGATTACGCCTCGGCACAGTTAATTTTTCTTGAATGTCTTGCACCTGTGGAGTAAATGATGAGTAAGTGAAGTATCTGAACCAACTTGAGCCTTCCCGAGATCCTGCATCAGGAACTTCGTCAACTGGATCAAGGAGCCAGGAAATAGCAGCCAGAACCTTTCTCTTGGTGATCGGGCGTTCACTCTCGATTACTGGTGTTCTCAATCGGAATTCGTGAGATACAGGATTCCAGGCGGCTCCCGAAGCGCAAACAGGGTCTTCGGTCTCGAACTGTGGCCACCCTTTTATGTAGTATGTCGCACGCAGGGATTCTATTCAATAGAGGAGAGGAGTTGGAGGCCTACTTCTTCTGATGCATGTCTCCATATTCCATCAGCTGAATCAGTTGATCTCCAAGTTTAATGGCAGAAACCTTATCACTCACGCCTGATAATATATCATCAACATAAATAGTTTTCTGAACCCAATGACCAGATATAGAGCGCCTGACATTACGTAGGTTAATGTCCGAAGCTGACAGTGACTATCTTTGTCCGCTACTGGTTTCCTCTAAACGATACATTGAAGATCGACATCTCTTCCCTCAATATCTCAGTATATCAGTTCAACATTAGCAAAGAAACCAGTTCAAGGAAATCCCCATCACATCATGATGGCAGCAAGGGTTTTGCGGTTTCGGACCTGGGTAAAAACAAATTATTCAAGAAAAGATCCTGAGGAAGACCTTCATGATGCATTGAAGACAATGCGAAGTAAAAGACGATCATCTGCATTTCGCCAAACTGCATGATGCGGAATGTAGTAAGTGGGCCTGAAACTCGTAAGTCTTTCTGTGGGAGGAATAAGACGCACGTGCCCCAACCTGTCATAATCAGACACAACGCACATACTGCTCATCAGCAAAGGTGTCCTTCTCCAATCGTTGACATACGGAAACGAGTATCTGTTGAACTCCTTGCAGAGAGTATCCTGAGGTGTGAACAGCTAGGGTAAAGTCGAACTGATACTCGGTGAAAAATAGTTTCCTGGCAAAGGCATATTTTCCTACAAGCTCGAAAGATAGGATCTGCGTATCTGGAAATAAGCTCAAGAAATGAATCTGCCTGCGGAGCGATCCAGAAATGATTCTTTGTCGTTCAGCTAAGAACATAGTGTTCTTGATATTTGTCATCAAGGTTGCCAACGATAACTGGCCCTTCCAGAGGTCCATGACTCTCATGATGACATATGTGCATGAATTTTCATCAACTTTGTGATGTTTGTAGACCTGCAAACAATCTTACTGACAAAAGAGAGTCCCAGTAAGGGATTCCATTCGATGAACATCGAACAATAGAAAATAAAGGGGCAAGGAAGAGAGTAATGAAGCTCGCATGTGGTGCGGAGACCCGGGGAACCAAATTCGAAGTTGGCTTGTAAGACTATAATCAAGAATTGAGCGAAATTAAATAACAGAAAACAACTAGAGAAAATACACAATCTGTCATGGAAAGTAAGTTAGTCATGCCTGAGAGCCTGTCTCACGTTGCTTGCAATGTTGCAATAAATCCACAATCAATATATCTGCCATGCCTGAAAGCCGGTCTCGAGGCGTTTGCAATGTTGCAAACCATCACACCGTCAGTAAGTTAGTTTGTCCTGCCTGAGCCTTTCTCGAGGCGTTTGCAATGTTGCAACAAATCCACAATCAATATATCTGTCATGTTTGAGAGCTGGAAAGCGAAGTTAATAACAGAAAACAACTAAACAAAATACACAATCTGTCATGGAAAGTAAGTTAGTCATGTCTGAGAGCCTGTCTCGAGTTGTTTGCAATGTTCCAAACCATCACACCGGCAGTAAGTAAGTTTGTCCTGCCTGCGCCTGTCTCGAGGTGTTTTTAATGTTGCAATAAATCCATAATGAAGATATCTGTCATGTCTGAGAGCCTGAAATCGAAGTTAATAACAGAAAACAACTAAACGAAATACACAATCTGTCATGGAAAGTACGTTAGTCACGCCTGAAAGCCTGTCTCACGGTGCTTGCAATATTGTAACAAATCCACAATCAATATATGTGTCATGTCTGAGAGCCTGAAAGCGAAGTTAAATAACAGAAAACAACTAGACCAAAAACGCAATCTGTCATGGAAAGCAAGTTAGTCTTGCCTGAGAGCCTGTCTCACGGTGCTTGGAATATTGCAACAAATCTACAATCAACATATCTGCCATGCCTGAAAGCTGGTCTCGAGGCGTTTGCAATGTTGCGAACCATCGACCATCATTCTGTCTGTCATGCCTGAGAGCCCGTCTCGAAGCGTTTGCAGTGTTGCAAATAATCACATTGTCAGTAAGTACGTTTGACCTGCCTGAGAGCCTGTCTCCAGACGTTTCCAATGTTGAGAACAATCAAATAGTCAGTAAATACGTCTGTCCTGCCTGAGAGCCTTTCTGCAGGCGTTCGCAATGTTCCGAACCATCACACAGTCCTGCCTGAGAGCCTGTCTCGAGGCGTTGCAATGTTGCAAAAATCACATCATCAGTAAGTACGTTTGTTCTGCCTGAGAGCCTGTCTGCAGGCGTTCGCAATGTTGCAAACAATCCATCAGCATTTTGGTTGTCATGCCTGAGAGCCTGTCTCGAGACGTTTGCAATGTTGAGAACAATCACATAGTCAGTAAGTACGTCTGTCCTGCCTGAGAGCCTGTCTGCAGGCGTTCGCAATGTTGCAAATAATCCATCAGCATTGTGGTTGGCATGCCTGAGAGCCTGTCTCGAGACGTTTGCAATGTTGAGAACAATCACATCGTAAGTAAGTACGTTTGTCCTGCCTGAGAGCCTGTCTTGAGGCGTTGCAATGTTGCAACAATCACATAGTCAGTAAGTACGTTTGTCCTGCCTGAGAGCCTGTCTGCAGGCGTTCGCAATGTTGCAAACAATCCATCAGCATTGTAGTTGTTATGCCTGAGAGCCTGTCTCGAGACGTTTGCAATGTTGAGAACAATCACATAGTCAGTAGGTACGTCTCTTCTGCCTGAGAGCCTGCCTGAGAGCCTGTCTGCAGGCGTTCGCAATGTTGCAAACAATCCATCAGCATTGTGGTTGACCTGCCTGAGAGCCTGTCTCGAGACGTTTGCAATGTTGAGAACAATCACATAGTCAGTAAGTACGTTTGTCCTGCCTGAGAGCCTGTCTGCAGGCGTTCGCAATGTTGAGAACAATCACATAGTCAGTAAGTACGTTTGTCCTACCTGAGATCCTATCTGCAGGCGTTCGCAATGTTGCAAACAATCTATCAGCAATGTGGTTATCATGCCTCAGAGCCTGTCTCAAGACGTTTGCAATGTTGAGAACAATCACATAGTCAGTAAGTGCGTTTTGTCCTGCCTGAGAGCCTGTCTGCAGGCGTTCGCAATGTTGCAAACAATCCATCAGCATTGTGGTTATCATGCCTGAGAGCCTGTCTCGAGACGTTTGCAATGTTTAGAACAATCACATAGTCAGTAAGTGCATTTGTCCTGCCTGAGAGCCTGTCTGCAGCCGTTTGTCAGTAAGTAAGTTTTTCCTGCCTGAGCCTTTCTCGAGGCGTTTGCAATTGACATTACCGAAACCCCAAATAGAACCTGCGAACCGATCGACAACACATTGTTTTGAGATCATGAAGATTTGCATATACTATAGGCGCGCCAATCGAAAGGAATAACATAAGAAAAGGCACAAATGAAACCATTGGTTCAGAAAATAGAAAGAAGCCGAAAAATTGCCCCCAAATAAACAACGAAACTTTCGAATGCAAATCCTTCTTTTAGAAAACAACACAGTTCGTTTTGGAATCCGAGGAACCCCTATTAAACGCAGAATACTATGAATTTACGAGGGAACAAAAAGGAAAGCTAGTTTACAGGAAGGGCAAACAAATCAGGGACCAGACTAGACACATCAGCTCATAGCTCTTTTGACAAACTGTCGCGATAAGACCGCCGACAAATGAACACAAGTTTTGTGTGAACCACCCTAATATACATATATCAACTTGACGTGTCAAAGGAAAAAACACAGGTAAATCATTACATTTTGTAGATCAGATCGCATATTATTAAGGTCATATAGAAGATCACAAGTACACATGTAAATTGGAAATAGCATAAATATTGCATGTGGAAAGATACGATATTCATAAGTGTCAGTATTAATGTCATGTCAAATTTAGGCAATCGGCAGAAGGCATAATGATCAATTAGCATGCAACATTCTATGTAAGTCAAGAGTTTGTTAGTGAGAGTCTGAACAAACACTTGACTGAACAAACACTCAAAGCACTGAAGGTGACGTTAACTTTTAACTGACGGATTTAACGGCCCGATCCCGGGACAAGAAGCACCGGGAATTGAACCGACGCAACACCCGGTAACCGGCCACACTCGCCTACACATTGGTGAATACTGAAAAGCCAGAAAAAAGGGGGTACAAGTCTCCACAGGGGAGCTTCACACCACCACCCGACTCCCCACTCCCACCAAAGGGAGCGCGCCTGAAACTCAAAGAACAGAGAGAGAGACCTTCAAGGAGAAAGAGCACTGGGCGAAAACCATTTGATTTACAATGAAACCTTGAAGGTCACTCAAACAAGAATAATAAAATCAAATAAATTATTAACAAAAAGTCTTAACTCTAAGATGCAATAACCACCTTAGCGCTCGAACACGCGGAGAAGTATTGTCCGCGGGGCAAATTTTGAAAATTGTTTAAATTTGAGTGTTGACGGTCCACACTTCTAGAAAATTTTATAGTGCATCTTTTCGATATGGCAATTCATTTAAAGGTTGTTTTGTTTTTTGGTTCTTTGAGGAAAACGGAATATTTCGCCATAATAAATGTAATATCTTTTTGCGTTCAACTCGCCAGATCTTTGCTGGAAATCGATATTTTTTCTTGAAAATTTGATCTAACATTTTTGAACATATTCTACGACTGTTAGAGTGTTTACGAAGTTTAAAAAACATTTCAGGGTCGCATAGTGAATTTTTAAAAATATTTTCTTTGAAATCTTGGATGCATATATACAAACAAAGCAGTTGTGTGAGTAAGTTTTAAATTTTTACAACTTCCAGTGACAAAATGTTCCCTAGGGATCAAAGAAGTTTTTCCAACAAGTTTTGGTTCTTTAGTCATTAGAGGGGAAAAGTGAGAGCGATGTGAAAATTATGTACGGCGCGCTGTACTCGACTCGGATCGCGAAAACATACCGCGGCGGCTTGACGTACCTATAACCGTAAAATTTAGCATACAATTTTCAAGAAAAAATATCGATTCCCGGCAAAGATCTTGCGAGTTGAACGAAAAAGGTATTAAATTTTTTTTTCGGCGAAAAATTCCGTTTTCCTTAAATAACTAAAAAATGAGACAACCTTGGAATTTGGTTGACAAACAAAAAAGAGGCACATTAAAGTTCTCTACAACTATGGACTATCGATACTCAAATTTAAACAATTTTTAAAATTTGCTCCGCGGATAATACTTCTCCGCGTGTTCGAGCGCTAAGGTGGTTATTGCACCCGGCACTTCATTTGTGGTTCTACAAGGGGGTATGTGACGCTCCGATATTCCTCATACACTCATGAAGGTATTCCCTCAATATTCCTATGTATTCGCAGATATCCTTGATATTCCTAAGTATTTCCAAATATTCTCATATATTTTTAAAAGTATTTCTTAGAGATTCCGACGATTTAAGGGTGTTGGTTAAATCCGACTTCGATTTTTTTTCTTGATTGTAACGGCACTGGCTTCATATACATTTTTTCTTAAGTATTTGAGAACGAAAGAAAGAAAACTTGTCAAATATTCAGGATTTTGTGAGATCCTCAGATCAATAAAATTTAGAGGAATGAAGCTTTTTGCTAAGGCAATCATTATTTTCATGGAAATGATCAATTTTTCGACAGGGAGAAATCTGTGCATAGCAGAAGACAGTATTTGAAGGGCGAGAACAGCTCGCAAGTTTATTTTTTTACTCACAATTCTGACATCACAGAAGTATTTTCAGATGTCATCAAATATCCGAAGACCCAAAACTTGCTGATGGTGAACCTCAATTTTGCGAAATACTTTGCGAAATGGAGAAAGAAGGGGAACAAATTGAGATGTCCTATGTATGTGATGACTATAAAACTGTATTTGTAAGCAGCAAAGCAAACAACATGTAGGCCAGCTGTCAAATTCGTACTACTACAAATTCGTGTCCAATTCGTCTAGGTTCCAGGATACAGACTCTGCCGTCATGCGTTCGCGTCATCGTACTTTTTTCAATCTTTTTTTGTTTCTAATTCTTTTTTTCAATAGATTACCGTGAATATGCATAAATATTATCAAAACAGTAATAGAGAGTTTCTAAAATACATTCTAGGAATGCAAAAATTATTGATTTTGTATTGTGAATACATGAATTTTTTATTTAAAAATACAATCAAATGAATGAATGAAGTCAATAAATTGAATAAAATACTAAAATAAAAATATTATCAATAAAATCAAAATTTGGCTGATTTTAGTGATTTTATTCAATTTATTGATTTTATTGATATTGTTGATTTTTTCGTTGTTTTGATTTTATTGATTTTATTGATGTTGTTCATTTTTTTATTATATTGATAATTATTTTATTCTATTTTCTTTAATGATTTTATGGATTTATTTGATTTTTTTGTTAAAAAAATAGAATCGAATAAATTTATAAATTGAATAAAATCACTGAAAAAATTATATAAAATAATTATCAATATAATAAAAAAATCAACAACATCAATAAAATCAAAACAATAAAAAAATCAACAACTTCAATAAAAATCACCTCAATCAGTAAAATTTTGATTTTATTGATAATAATTTGATTTGAGTATTTTATCCTGTTGGGTTGAAGTTCAGCAGAATGAATTAAGGCGGAGTCCACATGTCACTTGTCTTTGTTTTTACTGTTGTCGGATAGAAAGCTACAAGCGTACTGAAGCGTTGTGACTCTCACGGAAGAGAGCGAACATTCCGAGAGTGTGCCCGCCTCGTTCCTTGAACGAATTCGAAAGATGTCCGTCCGCCAGGAGCAGATAGGGGAAGGTGTGCTTATCCACGCCGCTGATGTAGCTGCTGCCCACCTTGTCAATGCGCTTCGGGAGATTAAGCACTGCCCGCCGTGAATGGTCCATCCTCCAGCTCGAGGGTTGCGCCTTCCTGGTCCTGAGCCCTCACTGGCAGTTTCACCAGCTTGGTGATGGTTCAGGCGTAAGAGCTGTCTGCTGTACGTACCGTGGCAATACGGACTAGGCCGTCCAGGCCAGGGTGAACGGCAGTGATTCTCCCGAGTGGCCAGGATCCGCTGGGCTTGACAAGAGGATGGTCGATGATGACGACCATGTCGATGAACACGAGGTTTGACAGGGCCGGGTCCACTTGGCACTTTGTTGGAGGTTGTTCAGGTACTTGTGACTCCAGCGCGCCCAGAAGTGGTCGCGGAGGCCTTTCACCAAAGTCCAGTGCGTTGTGTGATCCAAAGGTGTATCGGCCATGAAGGGTCGCGGCATCGAATTGAGTGGACTGCCAAGGAAGAAATAAAGTTTCAGGTGATGCCCTGCTGGGCAAGGCTTCTTCCTACGAGGCCCCAATCCATCTCTGCGGCGCCCGGTAGGCGACGAATTTCGGTGTTTGCCCCGTGAAAAGTTGTGCTGTTATCGCTCCACATCTCTTGGGGTTGTCCGCGTCGGCCGGTGAAACGGTCGAGTGCTCCGAGGAAGCTCTGCATCCTGAGGTCTCCCGCGAGCTCCAGGTGTACGGCCTTGGTGGCCATTCAAACGAAAAGGGTGACATAGCCCTTGGTCGTCGTCACTCCACGGCCTTTTATTGCAAGGATGTTGAATAGGCCAGCGTATTCCACACCGGTCCTGAAGAAGGCGGCTGACGGAGTCAACCGGGCAGGTCGTCAGCTCTTACGGGGGCACGGATTGCGGGCGTGCTTGGATCTATCCGTCGGCGAAGCCCTCGTCTGCCACACCGCCTGGGCGACCGCGCACGCCAGATTAGTTGGCTCAGTGGTTGGTCTGGGTGTGGAAGTCGGGGGGTGTCCAGTTGTGAGTGAACAAGGCGGCGTCGTCTTCCTTCAGCCAGGCGGGTCCGTTCCACCATAAGCTAGATTGGGAGAGGCCTGGGATGTCAGTGCCTCGGGTGGCGTTATCAGCCGGGTTCTTTCTGGTTGAAATGTAGTGCCAATTAGCTTCGGGGACTATTTCATAAATGTGTACGATGTGGTCGTCCACCAAATTGTTTCCCGTCGGAGCATCGGAGTGAAGCCAAAGGAACACTGTCTGTGAGTCCTCCCGGGAATGGCAGTCGGCCAGGGGGGGGTGTCCAAGTTCGCGGCTGCGAAGTGGAGAAGCTTGGCTGCCAGAAGTGCGGATCTCAGCTCAATTCGCGTGTTCGTCATCCGGGTAGTGGCCCTCTTTGGCGGGAGGAGGCCGCTAATGGGCGACAACTTTGGTTTTGCCTAGAGGAGGCCGGTCATAGCGTTTCCTCCGGCGTGATCACTGGTTCTGGAGCATAGTGCTGCGGCTGTTACTCGACGACTCACATCCGTGAGGGCATTCAGCTCGATTCGTCGTGATTGGTGCTGTTGAATCCAGCGTGGGATGATGATCTTGTCCACTTCCTCCATCGTCCCCTGGAACGCGAGACACTTGCGGGCCCAGGGCTCAGACACTTGTATGTCCCGGTGGTGGAGGCGGGTGCGTAGTCGGGCCGAGTCGATGGGCGAGCCGGAAAACCTGGCTACGCCGATGTTCAGTCGCTCGAGGTCATCGCCTTGTCGTTTGGCGATGTTCATATTGACGAAAGTGACCTCCGAGCATGGGTCCAGCAGGGCCCGAACCTTCTTTCGTCGGCATCGTCCGTCCCAGAGGGTGACCAAGGCCGTGGGCAGGACGGCTAGTTATGCCTGTGGCTACCTGTTCTCGCCGCATTCGGACCACTGCGGCAACGAACTGTCAACGGTGAGGGGGGTCGTGGTTGCCGCCGTTGTCATCTGGTGTCGGGCCGCTTTCAGGTATGGCGGTGGAGGGGTCTGTTGCAGCGCGCTTTCCCTAGTGGATTAGCGTGTGGTGCTGCCTGTCACACATTCTGCACGATGACGACGGTGCGCAGTTCCGTGCGCTGCGATTTTCCCGCAGGCAATTGAAGCAGAGCTTGTGGCTGATGACCAGGTTCTTGTGCTCTGACGTGTCGAGTCGTCTGAATGCTTTGCAGCGGCCAAGGAAGTGTGCCTCTGTGCAAGCGGGGCAAGCACCAGTTGCAGCGGCGGTCGTCACAAAGCTCCTGATTGCACGGCAGCTGACCTGGGTTTGAGTGAGATCCGGGACTGTGGAGAAGCGGCCTGTAGAGATTGACTGCAGTATCAGACAGCGCTGTTGAAGGTAGGTGGTGAGCTGGTCGTATGTCGGAAAGCTCCCCGCGGCCGATGATGTGGTCCTCTCAGCTCGGCTAATCTCCTCCTCCCAACCGCGCCTTGTGTTGGAGTCCATATTGAGGCTCGCTGCTCTGAAGAACCAATCGTCCCATTAAGCGACTGGATGGCCGAGGGATAGGAGTTGACTGCGGTGCCGTTCCAGCTCGTTCAGGAGCCGCTGACTCTTCCTTCAGAGCTTTCATGTTAAATATAGCCTTGACATGGTCGTGTACTAGGACCCGTTGCTGATCGTAACGAGACTCCAGAGCGGCCCAAGCTGTTGCGTAGTTCGGTCCGGTGATCGGGATGCAGTTCAGCGCTTCCTGCGCTTCCCGCTTGATGCACGACTTGAAGAAGAATAGCTTCTCAACGTCGTGCAAAGTCGGCTCATCGTGCACAATTGCGCGAAAGAGGTCTCGGAAGAACTCCCAGTCCTGTCGTCGCACACTGAACTGAGGTAACTCAATCCTTGGCAATCTGGCTGAACCCCTGGTGCTGGAGACTAAAGCTGAAGTTCCGATGGAGGCAGGGCTGGTCACGTGGCGAGCCTGCACATCGTACAGTCGACCCTTGGCCGCGGTGTAAATGTTCCAGGCCGCCGCGTATTCGTCGTTGATGGAGTAATCTTTGTCCTGTGTCTCCGGGTAGTAAAGCAGCTCCACGTGGTTACTCGGGAAGTCCCTCCAATACTCGTCCAACATCTCGAGGCTGCTCAGTGCCAGGCCATCAGTCCATTCCTCACGGGGCCGGTCGAGGATCTTCCGGGCCGCTTGGCGCAGCACGGTGGATAGTGCGCGCTGTGTCCTGAGTCAGCTTGTATCTGTCGAGGCAGAGGAAGAAGGGAAAGTGGGAGACACCGTAGTGAGCCAGGGGCCGTATCTCCTTAAGCGATGCGGTAGACAGAAGATAGAGGGCGTAGCTTCTGACACGGTTCACTAGAGCCAGGGGCCGTATCTCTTGGAGACAGAGGACGTAGCTTGACACGTTTCATTTGATCCAGCGGCCGTATCTCCTGGAGACAGAGGACGTAGTTTTTGACACACACACAATAGAGCCAGGGGCTGTATCTCCTGGAGACAGAGGGCGTAGCTTTTGACACACACAATAGAGCCAGGGGCCGTGTAAGCTCTAAACACATATTTAAGGATTATTTACCCTCATATATTTAATTCTAAGCAACTGTACACTGAGCACTATATTTTTTTTGTCTCTCATTGACAGAGGGTCTAGTACTTGGCTCGGTGCTGCCGTCTACGATTAGTTTTGCATAATGAACCTCACACAGTGCTTTGAAAATGCAGCACATTGAGTTTCGAACCAGGAATTACCACTTGGACAAGAGTTGGGAGTAGAGTATAGACTACGCTCTTCTCGTTAGTAATTTATGGATATTTAATATAATGAGTCATAAGCTGCTAAGAGTGCTTTGTCGAGTGTCTTCCTGCATCCAAATGTAATTTTTGAAACAATAGTGATTAACCTTGTCAATACAGCGAAGTAAATTCGAAATCAGATAGTAGCTATAATAGCTTACACACTGTCAGTGCCGCATTGTGCCTTTGGATGTAGGTTGTTCCCGCATGAGCTGGACAACTAGATAGTATGTGTCCTAGATGCTCGGGGTGTTCATGACACGCTCTGCAGTTATCATCGGGAATATCTTGGCTCAAAATGTGGCGACGGTATGCTAGAGTGGAAATGACACCATCTTGACATGCCAAAATGAAGCCCTCTGTGCCCGACTTCAATCCGGGTGATCTAAGGAAAGCAAACGTCAGCTCATACGACATCGACTGATCTTCCACATTTCTGTGGAAGATGCCGTGCATCTTCTTGTCGAGGAGCTCTTCGCGGAAGTTTTTCTCCTGTGCTTTCTTAATCCGGGCCTTCAGGAGTGAGTATTTAAGATGGATAAGACTTGATGCATTTCGCTCACCCCTGATATTGAAGTCAAGGCCGAGTGTTTTAGCAGCCTCTTCTGCTGCTTTGTAAAGAAACGCCCCTTTGCCTACTTCTTCGTGTTTTCTGACCATTTTAAGAAGAGGATCTTGTCCATTTGCGACAATATGTGCTGTACCCAGAATAATCCTGTTGTGAAGACATTCAAGATTCAGTATTCCACGACCACCTTGACGGCGTGAGATGTAAAGTCGTGGAACAGAAGACTTACGGTGCATGCTTTTGTTAATGTGCATAACCTTTCGGGACCCGATGTCGAGGGATCTGAGCTCGTCCTTCGTCCATGGAACTACTCCAAATGAATAGAGTACTACTGGGACGGCAAGCATGTTCGTTGCAGATACTTTGTTCCTCGCCGACAGTTCGGAAGACCATATCTGTCGGAGGAGACATTTGTATCTGCATCGGAGAGTATCCTTTATAGATGTTACGTCCTGAATGCGGCTTTGTGGCACGCCCAGGTATGTATAGGTCTCTCCAGCGCATAGGTGTCGTATAGCGCTTCTGTCAACGAGTTCAGGATCTTCGAGGATTCTGTTAAGTTTTCCTTTCTTCAAATTAACCTTGGCGCATTTCTCTAACCTGAACTCCATTCCAATCTCTTGAGTGTACTCTGTGACAATTTTTAGAGCTAGATGTAGTTTCTCTTGATTTCTAGCATAGAGCTTAAGATCATCCATGTAAAATACATGAGTTACCTTATGCTTTCGATTTCCAGGTTTGACACAGAAGTACCCTTCGGAATGGCCAAGTGCGAGAGATAGTGGCAATAATGTGAGGCAAAAGAGGAGAGGGCTCATGGTGTCGCCCTGAAATACACCTCTCTGAAAGGTGATACTGTTATTGATCACACGATATTTTCCAGATAAGATGGTAAATCTGGTTTTCCAAATCGGCATTAATCTCTCTATGCATCTCACGATGTGTGGATGAACCTTCAAGCTTTCCAACAGACAGATGATAAGTCTATGGGAGGTTGAATAAAAAGCTTTTCGGTAATCTATCCAGGCCATCGATAGAGATCGTTGATAGGATGCTGCATCTTTACAGACACATCTATCGATGAGCAGGTTCTCCCGACATCCTGCTACGCCTTTCTTCGAGCCACGTTGTTCATACATCTCTCGCCACACAGGTTCAATTTTCCGAAGAATCCTATCATTTAGGATGGCTGTGAAGATCTTATACAGTATGTTCAGACAAGTTATTGGCCTGTAATTCTTAGGGTCAGCTAAGTTGCCCGTCTTAGGCAGGAGCACTGTGCGCCCTTCCACCAACCACTCCGGAATAATAATATATATATAATTAAAAAAAAAAAGTTAAACAACCACCGCAGGGTACCACTAAGAGCAACTGCCATCTGGAAAAAATGTCAATGGCCCCCAGTAGAACCGCGGTAAAATACACCTATGGCCACGTCTCACATCCGTGAGATGGGTGGTCACAGGGCACGACGAAATCACAACGACAGGCCGGCGAAACCCTCGTGTGTCTTGAGGACACGAAGCGACCCAAGGATGACAGCTTTCTGCATCCATCTCGCAAGAGCCTTGGCATATTTTTGGCACGCGGGTATGGCTTTAAGGTTACGAACCAGCGATAATTTCACACCTCCGAGAGCACCTATCACAAGAACAATTACTCGTACCGAATATTTTGGGTACAGTCGACGCAGCTCTCTTTTAAGGTCTTGATATCTCTCCTCTTTTTCTTTCTCCTTTGCAGTGATGTTGTATTCGGATGGAGCCGAGAATTCGATCATGAATATAGTTCGTTTCTCGAAGTCTTGGAGAACAATGTCAGGCCTCGAGTGCGCAACGGAGACTGCTGCCCGAAAATCGTAGTTCCAGAAAATCTGGCACTTCTCGTTTCGGACAATTGACTCTATATCCCTTGGAGCGTTCGGCAGGGCAGGGTCGCGACCAACACCGTAAGAGCGACAAAGGTGGTAATAAAGTACTCTTAGGGCCGCATTATGTCTATAGATATACGTTGTTCCTGCGTGGGTCGGACACCCCGATAGTATATGTTCTAGGTACTCAGCGTGTGCATGACACGCTCTGCACCTATCACTGGGAACTTCTTGACATAAAATGCGGGCGCGGTATGCTAAGGTGGAGATTACACCGTCCTGGCATGCGAAAATAAAGCCCTCTGTACCTGAATTGAGCCCAGATGATTTGAGGAAAGCAAAAGTTTGCTCCTTCGACAAGGACTGTTTTTCTACATTTCTGTGAAAGTTTCCGTGCATTTGCTTGTCGAGTAGCTCTTGGTGAAATTTTCCAACCTCTGCTTTCTTTACTTCGGCTTTTAGACGTGAAGCATCTAGATGGAGTAATGCACTTTCCTCACTTCTGATGTTAAAATTCAGGCCAAGGGTCTCAGCAGCTTGCTCCGCGGCTTTGTAAAGGAACGCCCCTTCGCCAATCATCTCGTGGTTTCTGACCATCTTTAGGAGAGGATCTCTGCCATTCGCAACGATGTAAGCTGTACTCAAAACAATTCGGTTATGAAGACACTGGAGATTCAGAAGTCCGCGTCCGCCTTGCTGGCGTGAAATGTATAATCGCGGAACTGACGAATTGATATGCAAGCTTTTATGCATATGCATGATCTTACGCGTGGTGACATCAAGGGCCTTAAGCTCGTTCTTCGTCCATTGAACCACCCCAAACGAGTAGAGTAGAACCGGGACGGCAAGCATGTTAGTCGCAGATACCTTGTTCAACGCCGACAGATTGGAAGACCAAATCTGTCGAAGAAGATGCTTGTATCTGCTTCGGAGAGACTCCTTCACTGACGTTACGTCCTGAATGCGGCTTTGAGGCACGCCCAGGTATGTATAGGGGTCTCCAGTGTTAAGATGTCTAATAACACTTATATCCACAAGCTCAGGGTCCTTGGGAACGCCAGTAATCTTTCCTTTCTTCAAATGAATTTTGGCACACTTGTCCAAACCAAAGTCCATCCCAATCTCTCCTGTGTAGTTCTTGACGATATTTAAAGCAGTTTGAAGTTTGCTTTTACCAGCGGCATAGATCTTCAGGTCATCCATATAGAATACATGAGTGACCTTATGCTCACGCTGATTAGTGTCGCCACAGAGGTATCCAGGAGAATTTCGTAGTGCAAGAGATAGAGGCAAAAGTGTGATGCAAAAAAGCAAAGGGCTCATACTATCCCCTTGAAAGACGCCCCTCTGGAAGGTGACGTTGTTCGTCGTCAGACGATAATTCCTAGATGAGATGGTAAATCTAGTTTTCCAAAGAGGCATCAATCTCTCTATGCATCTCACTATGTGTGGATGTACCTTCAAGCTTTCCAACAGACAGATGATAAGTCTATGAGAGGTTGAATCAAAAGCTTTCCGGTAGTCAATCCAGGCCATTGACAGGACGCGCTGATGGACTGTAGCGTCTTTACAGACACACCTGTCAATCAGCAGGTTCTCTCGACAGCCTGCTACACCTTTTTTCGAGCCACGTTGTTCGTACATCTCTCGCCATACAGGCTCAATTCGTCGAACAATCCTGTTGTTTAGGATAGCTGTAAAAATCTTATACAGTTTGTTCAAACAAGTTATTGGCCTGTAATTCTCTGGTTTGGACAAGTCGCCTTTTTTCGGTAGGAGTATAGTGCGTCCTAACACTAGCCACTGCGGAATGGGCATCTCCGACTTTAAATATGAGGTGAATATGCGGGCCAAATGTTGGTGTGTAGAAGTAAACTTCTTCCACCAAAAGTTCTTGATACAATCTGGTCCAGCACCGGAAAAGTTCTTCGTGCCTCTAAGTGCTTTTTTCACCTCTTCGGCAGTGACTGATGGGCACTCCTCCTCAGATTTTATGAGGCTGTCGCAAAACTCCTTGAAGCGAATGATATTGTCAGTATCTTCCTTCAACTCTAGTGTTTTCGGGATCTTGTACACCTCTCTCCAAAAAGTCTCTACCTCCTTGGGCTTGGGTGGATTTTTTACAAAAACAGGGGGATCACTGAAGAGGCGCGATGGGTCAGCGAGAAACTGTTGATTCTCTCTGATCCATCTCTCCCTCTTCTGTATCCTCCTCCTTGCGTCAGATAACAGCCTTATTTTATCAACAATATGCTGCTTGATTGTCAGCAGCTTTGACTTGTTTAGTGTGTGATTCAAGGTCCTTAGTTCTTGGGCGAACTTTCGAACCCTTTCCGTGAACGGTCTACCAGATTTTATGTAGTCAATCACACATTGAACACGGGACGCATTCTGTCTTGCCCATCCAATTTTCTTGTTCAGTTGATGCAAGCGTCTTCTTGTCTTTTGGTCCATCGTCGGTTTGAGCCTTCGATTTGAATCAGCCAAAGCTCTCGCAGCACCATAAACTGAGCAATTGATGGTCCAGAGGTCGGACTCTTGCGAGATATCTCCACAAAGGGAGGCATCCATTTCAGCCAGATCTTGGGGCTTAAGAGGAACCTGCATGTTGATGTTCCTCCTTGTACTGAAATTGCCATCATCTTCAAGAAGGTGCCTACTTTCTGCGGTTGGTCTTAATGTCGTTTCATCTTCGTCTGCAGCTTGTTCAAGCAGCGGTTGAGGAAGCGCTCCGCGTACATATCCATTTTTGCGGAGGTAGTCGGCTTGATTTCGCAAAGACTGATGCGAAACGTGTTGAAGCTCTGGGTGTTTCTGGCACCACAGAGTATGCATACGCGCCATAAAGCCTCCACGAACAGGGATATTACTGGCATCGTAGCAGTCTAACACATCATTCTTAAGTTGATCCGTCCACTCAATGTGGGCGTTTCGCCGGTTCGTCGTTGTGTTTCCATCTAAATTATTTTCAGCACCCCGAACTCTAGGATGATCGGCATTGTTTGCCGATCCATTGTCGGGTGCTCTGCGCGTTCGATCGTTTTGAACCGCATCTACAACATTTTGGTGGTTTTTTGTTTTCATTGTTGTTCCCACGAGCAGCTAGGGGAAGGGTTCGTCCATCCTTGTAGAGCCCCGCGTGCAAGGATAAGGCTATTACTCTAAGACATCGCCCGATATCCCAGAGTCACCGTTAAAGACACCTCACCCAGGTGCCATGCAGCTTTCGGCACGGTTCGCACACCTTCGCTTAGGGGTTATTCCTTCGGGACCATCCCTGGACAATTGTCCGCGTCTGCTTATTAATTATTGTATCCATATTCAGCAGAAACCCTTGGTACGGGGACCCTCTATCCGCAACCCAAGGACGCGTTCGGTGGCTTTGTCATAAGCCCTTCGGTTCTATTCCAAGGGAATCGAAACCGAAACCGAAATATATTGACCGAATATATATATATATATATATATATATATAAAATTGGAACAGTTGGGAAACGAAAAAAATATGTATATATATTGTGACGGGGTATTTGATACCCGCACCAAATCAGATTAAGAATCGATAACTTAACCTAAATTAAAACAGGGCAATGAACTTAAAGCAACGAATCAAAATTTTTCTATTAATTTAATAAATTTTAGTAAGCTTAGAGCAGGTCAAATTATAAGCTAACTGATACTTGCCAGACCACAAAGTTCCACTTTGGTAATTTTAATTTTGACCATTTAGTCTGTTTTGTTTTTGTTTTTTTTATATATTCCTCATCTGGTGAGCTGAAATGGGGTAGCACTCTACCCTTGCTTTTACTTCGGAGACAGGGATACCTGCACCGAGTTCCAATAACAGAATTTGCGGTCGAGGACTTAACAACTGTTCCCGGGCATATATGATTGGATGGGAGTCCCTTTCATGCAAGAATGCCAGGGAACATCAGGACTTGGATACGACGGTGGAAAGCACTTTTGACAGGTTGTCAGCCAGCTCGGCGGGTACGACGAGCGGACCGAAAATCGGGCATCGTGGCGACATCTGGCGGCGCGCCGAAGCGCCAACTTGGGGCCTCTCACTCCCTCCCAAGAACCATGCGCACGGCTGCGTTCCGACTCCCTTCCGGCAAGACGGAAGTAACCGCTCCGTTAAGCATTCGTTGTTTTACGTTCCAACCGAACGGTGGTTTGGTTTTCCGCTCACGGACTTTTGATATTGAGAGAGAGGAGATACCAAAAATTGGACTGACTTATTGTCCACATGGCGACTAGTGGCCGAGGTTCTTGGCGGGGACGAAGGAGACTCCCAGCTTATTAATCTTTTCTCACCCAGTTTGCGTGACGTTGATAAGGGATAAATTGAAATCAGATTGAAAATGCCGAAGTTGTAGGCATGCTGCGGGAGGTTCGGTAATTGCCTCGCCCTTAACTATAGTTTCATGTTGGTTCGCGAATTAACTTCAGTGTTTCTTTTATTGTGTCGCTCGGATCAATGGGAAGTTGTATTTTCGGGCGAATATCAAAGTTAAAACTCGGAATGGTCATTCTGACCATGCCGCGTTGAGCGTGGGCGTTCGATGCCACACCATTATACGGGACGTAGAAATTAAAATGGCGGACATCTGGCCGCATTTTTGAATAAAGGCCGGTACTAGTTTTCTCTAATTCTGACCCGCGCTACCGATTTTATTAATCGATGGGATTTGAAATACGGGGCCATGTGTCACTCAACCCCATACCTAATCGTTGCATCGTTTTTGAATTAAATTGGCGGTGCGAACGTTCTCAGAAGAATTGTAACATTACCGTGGATGATGATTGTTTTAATTATATTATTCTTGTGAAAATTGGAGTTATTCATGACTTGTCCTCATACCAGCGTCATTTCTTACCCCCCACTCTATCGAGCAAGCTAGTCACTCTAACTTACTGTTTGCTCTAACGAGTTTAAAATCAAATAAAAAAAATAACGTTTTTTTTTGTGAACATGAGATTAACCAGTATATAACCTAGACTAAACTTCAGAAGTGAATTTTGGTAGTTTCGAGAAACTACCTGGCGCCCTTCAGGCAATCAGTTTTGGGATACTTAGTCCCAAAATAATAGTGTGTAGGTTTCAAATATTCAGAACGTTAAATAGAGGCTTACAATATGTTACGGTCAATACGCGACGGCCGGGCATTTCGCGTTTTGCCCGGTCAATACGCGAAGTGCCTAATACCGTTGGTCAAAACCCGAAGTGAGAGGAGTTTTCGGGCTTTGCCCACGCCCCGTTGGTCAATACGCAAAATGCCCAACGCTCATTGGTCAAAGCTGCACCTGAGACATTATTCAGCCAGCATGAAAGCAGCAGTATATATAATTATTTATTATATATTCCCAAATGTATTCGATATCATTGAAAGTAGTACTGTGTTTTTTAAACTCTATGTTGCTTATTCTGAGATTCAATTGTATTTTTGAATGAAAACTCTAAGAAAGAAATGTTAACATTTTTTGCAGATTGTAACTTTCATTAAAAAATAAAACTGTGAATATAAATCGCAGGGCTAATTATAACAAGATGTAATTGATGCCATCTTTGCTGAAACTGAAAGTTAAGTGCATAATTATTGAAGGTTTTTGGTATCTTATTCAACAGAAAAAAAACTTCGCACACTTTTTAAAAAGTTTCATATTTATTTAGTTTCTTATAAAACGAATACTTGAAATTAACAAAAAGAGATAAATATATAATCAAATTTCTTGTTGGAAAAAAAATTTCAACAAAAAGAAATGAATTTTTAACAAAAGAATTAATCTTTCAACCAATATTTCCATGACTAATAAATAATAATGATAAAATAAAAATAATGGAGAATAAAAAAGATTAATTTTCTACAAAAAAGGTTAGTTTTAACAAAATAC